>PVJC01004860.1:0-61687 GCA_004026665.1 Murina feae
AGGGCAGTTAGGGGGATCAGGCAGGCAGGCAGGCAGAGTGGTTAGGGCAGGCAGGCAGGTTAGCAGTTAAGAACCAGAGATCCTGGATTGTACGAGTCCCCAAGAACTCCATATTAGAGAGGGTGCAGGTCAGGCTGAAGGACCATCCCCCCGCATCCCCCACGCCCGTGCACGAATTTCGTGCACCGGGCCCCTAGTATGAAAATAAAGAGAAAAGTATGTGCCTATAATGTAAAATGTTTATAAACCTTAGGGCTATGTAGAAAATATACCTGAGTTTTGGTTTAAACTCCAGAAAAACTTTAAGTTAAGGTTCAGATAGCAGTCTTAATCAAATATGAGGGGCTTTTTACTGCATTTTCAATGAGATAATAATTGTGTTTTGAATCTGTATGGGGGTGTGTGTGTGTGTGTGTGCCGCGCGTCATGTTATGTGCTGGATAAACTAAAATAGTACTTTTTCAGAAAAGGTAAATTATATTTTTTAATTAGCAGTCATAAAGTTAGGTGATCAGGTGATTGTATTTAAAATGAGTTAGTGGCAATTTATTCATTTATCTAACATTTATTGGACACCTACCATGTTTTGGGCACTGAGGATATATTAGTAAATGAAAGAGACAGAGGTCCCTCCCTGTTCAGTATTTTCTGATAACTTTTTAAAACCCAGTTACTTTTTATTTTTTTTAAATCCAGTTATTAATGGGTAGCTAATGCTGTCCTTCACAAGAGCGCTTATACATAACTCTGTATTACATATCTATCATGTATAAAAAGTCTACACATGATTGACCACCTTTTTGCACAATTTTCACTAACTCAACTGGTCTGCAGAAAAGACGTGGATATCCATTTGTATAACTCAATATGCTGACAGAATCCTAGCTTCAGAAACATGTGGGTAGCTCCAGTGGTCTGAATTTGATTACACTCTACATATGGGAAACAAAGGAGTATATAGGGATTTCATACTGTAATTCCATTAAAATCAGTAAGAACGCTGCATACCTGAATATCTGCTCACACTTCAGAAATTCAGGCCGACACTTCCACTTAAGAGATCACTAAGTCAGTAGTCTACTGGTCTTTGGGGATCATAACTTTATCGTCTCACTTGCTTTCTCATCTAACTTTGTCATTCATTCTACAAACCTGTTACTATGGGTAAGAAAATTACACACTTCTCTTAGTCTGATGTGATTCAGGGAGTGTAGATCCTATTTGAAGAGTAGCTCAAAACCTAGGTAAATGGGCAGCTGTCTTAGAAATACCACCTACTGGACCTTTGGGAAATACACACTGCAAGCTGTCCTCAAATATGAATTTGTTAGAAAAGAAAAGGTAAATTTGTAAATTTCAAAAGCTTGTGAACAAAATTCATTTTTTAGCTGTGAATCAATACCATTAATGGGTAATTATTTTGACTAATAGTATTACAATGAATTGAAATCCACTTGGAAGACCAAAAAAATCAACAAATTAATTGCTTTCATTCACAATAACTTTGCAGGTTCTTCCATTTTAAGTTTTTTCCCTTTTCAAAATTCAGATATGTTGGTATTTTACCTTACATTGCTCTATAGTTTTTTATTTTGTTTTTTTTTACCAAGGAGAAAGAAATATAAGATAAAATGAAAATAAGGCGTATTTAAGAATATCTTTAGAATCTTAGCCTAGTAACTATTTCTCTATTTACTCTACATCACAAATTAATTTTATCTACTCTTTGGGTAACACCAACATTTGGTGTTTTTTTTTTTTTAATTAGCTTGAATTAATATATACATTGAAAAAGTACAAACCTCCATTAACAATTTTATGTTTTTAAAAAATTGGCCTTAGTAATTACTGGTTTTAGCTTTTACTGTATTTAAAAATAGTATTTAAACACAGTTTTGAAAGAATTTATTTACTTTTTAATGGCAAATAGTTTTTAGTTCTCCACAAATGATTTTAATTGAACATAGAATTATAGATGTCTGTCATAATTAATCAGTACTCTGATATTTCAAAACAATTCCTCTAACAATGAAGTTTGTATCTGTTTCTCTGGCGCTGGATATTATACCAGCTGCCTCAGTAAATGCCAGTAAATAACTACTCATTTTCTTGGTGGTATCTGATTGATTTTCTCTAAGTGTATTGTTAAAATTTTGGTTGAAGTATTAGAACATTATTTAGTAGAATCATCGCCTATTGGGAATGAAGCGTCCATCAGTATGATGTATCCAACCCCACCTGTTTACAGGCAAGCCCCACTGAATCCACCCGTGACAAACAGCAGCTGGCCACTTGGACTAGATTTTGCCCATTTGGTTCAGCTGGTCACTTCAAATTGTTAGTGATATATTTAGTATATTTTGTGTGTATTAAGAAATCTACTTTGATGGCATCTCCTTTACATTAGACTCAATACTTGTTTAAGGGAAATGTTTCAAATATTTCATTTGAACAAATAAATGTTCCAAATATTTCATTTACAAAATAGGGTTTTCTAAGCAACTCAATTGTGCTTCTATTTTGGAGCACTCTAAACAGTCTAAGAGCACAGCCTCCTGTGAGACATTCTGTTAGCCACCAAATCATTTCCCCGGAGAACCTCATCCTTGCCTCCCTTCCATTTCCTCACATCCAGTCATTGAACACCAGAGTGGAAAAGGAACCGGAAAGTCATGTGACCTCACGTAGTGCCAATGTTTTTCTTGAATTTCACCCCTCCTTTCTGTTGTCTCATTGTTGCTGCTTAATCATCAGGGCCTCATGGACATCCTGAAGGACTGCAATTTTTGCTTCTCCCATTCATAGTTCATACTTCCCACAAATATATGTTTCTAACACACAAACAGGATTACATTATACCCAGCCCCCTGACTCCTTAATTCTGCTCCTTGCTTGAAGCAATTGAAACCAACCCTCTCACTGAGCCACTCTGCACTCTTCCCCCACTTTCTCCTATAGGCCTGTCTTCCAGCCGCCATCACTAAACTCCTATCGGGCAACCTAGAACACTACTCAACCATGTGCATCTTCAGAAATGTCGCATCTGAGCCAGCCTCAGTGGCATTTTTGTTTTTGTTTATTCTTTTTAAACTTTAAAGGAAAGCTACCTTTATAGTTTAATATCTCTATTAACCTAAAGTCTTTGCCTTTTAAAGTAAAACTATAATTTAATCAGTCTAAATGAACTACTTCCTCTTTTTGCGTCAGTACTGTTTTGGGTGTACACTGGACTTTCTCTCTTTGTGGCTCTTTTCGGACAATGGTGTTTTATGCTTTTCTGTTTTCTCCAAAGCCAATGAATAGTGCATTTTCTTCCCCCGTAGAAAGAAATCAAGACTTTTTGTCTGATTTGTTCCACACTTTGTTCCCAGCTTAGAGGACAGCTCCTAGACCCTCAGTAAAGACTTACTAAATGAACAAATAAGTTTGCGTATTGCTATTTGATGCTGACTGCACTGGTTTGAATTGAATACTTCTTGAAAAAATATATTTGCATGTACTTTCTGATTAAGATTTTGGTAAGTCATTCTCTTAGCAAATTTCTTAATAAATTAAAACCCAAATGATTTAAGATCGGGGAGATTTTATTGTATCAAAGAGGAAAGAAATGTGTCAATCATGTTCCTTTGCTTTTTCTTGGGAGATAAAGTAGAGGAGCCATATATTTTCTGATTTCTCTATGATTTGTTTGTGCCTAAATATAAAGGGAAATATTCCAGATGATTTTTCAATGTATACACCTTAAAATGACCTTTGCCAAGTAGTTTGGACTAGATGTAAAATTCAGTTCCGTGCTAAAATATTTTGTGTCCATTTCTTAATCCCCAACTATCATTAACATGAGGCCTGTAAAATACGATGTAGGAAATGCATTTCAGAAGTTAACAATATCTTGTAGGTTAATTAAATATTTAGAATACACTCAAGTTTCAGATCAGAGTAAGAATTTAGGACCACAAAGTGATATCAAATCTGAATCATCAAGAAAGGGACTAAAATTCTATGGGGGGAGGGGGATCCTGAGAAGTTAAATCATAATCCATGGTTATCTAGAATAAAATAGATGGGTTCATCACAGGTTGCCTAATTTTAATCCAAAAATTGCAATTACTTATAAAAATACATTATCCTTCTATTATGAATTGTGAACTTGAAAGTACTTTCCTTTTTCAAAAAGAAGCCGGATGGCATAGGAAAAAAGAATTCTGGCTTTGGAGGAAAAAGAAAAAAAATACCCATATTTGAAGCTTACTAGGTGTATTCCCTATTCTCTCAGGTCTGTTTCAAAATCTGGAAAATCAGTTTAGTTTCACCTGTTTCAGTTTGTTAACGAAGCATTGGTGCTCAGCCAGGATTCCCCGAATGATCTTAATGGCATGAGCCTGGGGGAGCCCTGAGAGTGCCATCGGACCCCCTCCTTCCCCCAGCACCTTCACTTGTACTTGAGTGTAGATATTGAACACCCGTGCAAGGCTTAAGAAATGGTTTCGCTGACATTAAAAGCTTGATAACCACAGAAAGCATGAATATAAGCTAGAAATTAACATGAACTCATAAGCTTCTATTATTGGTTCATATATGCTAAATCTGTTACATGTTAAAAACATGAATGGCCTGTTACTAAACCTTGCAGGTCACCTAAATAAAATGTCTTACAGAGGAGCCCATCTCGTGAAATTAAGCCAAGATGCAGGCATTGGCTGCTACCACCTAAGATTTTATAGCCACTTACTTGTGCCTAGTAAATTAGGCTTTTGTAGAACTGGGCAGTGAGAACCATAAGGAATATTGTGTGCTATAAAGTCCGAGGAAAGTAATGTGAAAATACCAACAGACCTTTTTCATCATTCAAGCTAGAAACAAATTCTCAAGCCCTTTAAAAATCACAGAGAACTTGGAGCAAATGATGTTGTTTAATTTGATCAAGATTATAAGCGTTCTTAGAAAGGAAAACAAAATCCGCACACTAGCTGGAAGCCTACCTGTACAGAGAGTTTGCATCTTTACCGACAATCTGGTAATGGATTATTATGAGAAGGTGGGGGAATGGGACCATGTTTTCTAAAGTACGCAGAGTTTTAAGGTGAAATGTTTGTATTATGATTTACATTACATGCATTATAGCAATTTTTAGAAAGGACTTTTAAAGTCCTGATATTATGTTTTATAGAATTCTTCTTTGAAAATATTCTGTATTTTAATTAATCCTGTGAATGTCATGAAAAGGACAAAATTTAACTCAGCAAGCTTCTAACCCATAGAGTTAATTATGAGGAACGTTACATGATTTACAATAATTCAACCCATCCAAGTTCAATGATAATAATATCACTGTTGACTACATCAGATTGAAATTAATCAAGTATTGGAATCTTGGGCTCTGAGAAAAAAATATTAAGTAACAGCATTCTATCGTCGCAGTAGTGTGAATGCTGATGAAAGGGCTGGTGGTTAGAATTCTCTTGTGGAATTAAATATGTCAAAACAACTTATGCACAGTGGAGCTTACTTTGCATAAAAGCCAAAAAACTTGAAAAACTTAACAGACAATCATAGCATGGAAGTACAGTAGTAGAAGTGGAGTAATTTGAAACATTACTAGAAAACCATTTGAATTTTCTGAGGCCAGCCAATTGGAATGGTTGTCTCCAGGATGATATTGAAAGTATTGAATAGCAGCATGACAGTCACTGATCAGCCCCTCAGACATGCAGTGTTGCCCATACACTGTAGAATTGTGTGGGTGGAGGGTTTAAAAGTAGGTAAGGAGACTCCAGTATCGTACCGATTCCAGGATATAATCATAAAAGTCCTGATCTGGGGATGACATCCCAGCATTGATTTACTTTTGAAAGTAACCGAGGTGAAGCTAACAAAGAGGAGTTTGGGAACCACTGGATTGGATTATACACCCTAGTTCAGTTTAACTCAAGTTGAATGGACAAGTGAATAAATTCCCTTGCAAATAAAGCATTATCTCATTCAGGGGCTTCCAGTGTGTTGACTTGGATAGGACCAAATGTATGTATCACAGGAAAATGTATCCCAGAGCAAACAGCAATTTAGAGTATTATCTCGTCAAATTCATCCAAATCAGTTGCCTGTTCCTAGTTGGGGTTGTTTAGAAATTGGCAGTCTTTTGTAATTGACGCTGCAGTAGGTACATGACTTCTTGCAGGTGTTTTGAAAACCGTGTTCATTTTAATGTCTCTCTTAGTTATTGTTGCTAGAGTTTGATGTGGCTTTCCCAGGATGCCAAACCAACAATGTGCATCACATTTTGAACCAGCTTTTAACTTCTCTAAGTCATATGATGAATTGTCTGAAGGCAAATGTAGGAGAAGTTCATTGAGCTATGTACACACACACACACACACACAAATACAGATGTTTCTATTAGCACCACTGAGAAACAGATCCGAAATGGTGGAGGGACTTTTTATTAGGTTGATTTTGTTTTTGTATTTTGCCAGTTCACACTGAACTGATGTGACCGCATCCAACGTCAGGGTTAGGAATCGTAGGTGAAGGATGTGAAAGTTATATGATTGCTGATACTATGTTCCAAACACCCACTGAACTTCTTTTGATTTTGTTTCCTGTTAGGTTAGCCTAGTTTTATTAAAAATGTATTTCCACGCTGGTATATCTGGAGTATTATTAATGGTGATATGACATTTTATATGTCAAGCTCTTGAAATGATTTAGGTTTAAGAGGCCTTCGTTCCCTCAGTTTCAACCAAAATGATAAATTCTTATGTTCCATCTGTGTTCAAGGAAATGCTACTAATATCATTTCATTTATATAAGTACTTGTCAGGTGACTGCCTAATTTTACAGGCCTCTGAGCCTCATCCAAGCATGCCAAGGCTGTGGTCCTGGGAAGTTCCTTTGTATTGCAGTTCACGGCATCAAACAAGGTTTTTTTTTTCCCCCTCTCTACAAAAAAAAAAAAAAAAAAATGCAGTTTGAATGTTATCACATCAAAGGAAAAGATGCGATTGTCTGTAAACTGTCTTAGATCTGTCAGAATAAATCAATTATGGGGTAAAATTAATTTCTGGTACCATTTCTGTAAAAGAGGAAGCCCCCTCCCCCATTTCCTTCTCAGAAATGTAAACATATAATATATAATATATATGTTTTTTTGCTTGGTGAAAAGATACCAGTAAAGTGATAACATCTGGCTGGAGCAAAACGCTGCCAGCTAAGGAATGGTTTCCTCTCAGCGGGTCTGACCAGAGTCTGATGTTGTGCAGATGTTCAGCCAGGCCTGACTGTAAAAGTTATAAACATTGTCATAACATTGTTCGACTTCTCTAGTATTTCCTGTCTTCTGCTTAGCACTTTATTACTAAGTCTGGCCAGCTGCCAAGTGAAATGCAGGGAGTTAGGGCCTCTGGCTTGAAATTTAAAACAAGTCCAGAATTCATTGGGTTTAATTTGATATGCGAACTCTGATAACTCACACTTGTTAAAATAAAGCCGCTTACCATTCAAGTTAGATTTACACAGCTTTGAGAGAACATGGGAGAAGAGGAAGAAAACACATTTTTCAAAACTTTCATATTGGCTTTTTAGCTCTTGGTTTTAGAGCTGGGAGTGGGGGGGAGGGGGAGGGAGGCTGAGCGGGGGAACAGCTGATTCAGAGGCTGGACAGCTTACAGCAAACTTGTGTTCATTTCCTGTATTAGATGCAGTTCCCTGGGCACAGAATGGGCCTTTCTTTCAACACTTCGGAGCACGTTCTTTCTCTTGGCCCATTTTCAGATTAGAAAGGCCACATGAGGCTCGTTGCCTATACATCATAACAAAACGGTGAGGTGAAAACAAACGAACGCTGCCCCAGCAGGCTGGTGTTCTGCGAGGGGTGTCTCCAGCCAGCTTCGGACAGGATCCCCATTGGAGCACCAGCATGAAGACACGTTCACCCACTTTTTCCTGTAATGTATACATGATTGATTGGCAGTTTCTGGACCACAGGCTGTGGTTAGGATTACATCAATCAGGAAGCAGCAACTCTGGAGGGACTTCCCTTAAACAATCAGTATTTATTGGCGAACGTGGTTGCCTCTTTTGCTGTCTGTGCCTTTCATGTGTTCATCAGCTCCATCCTTGTCTGTCATGTGGTGTCAGTGCCCTAGATAGGCCACTTTTCCTCCCTCCATCCCCTTTCATCCTTTAGAATATCATTTAGATGGCAAGATGGGGCACCTAGCACAAGGTCTGCGACATAGAATGCACCGATGAGAAAAGAATGGAATTTGGACGGGTGGGAAAGGAGGCGTGCACAGGATCCCATTTATATGTGCATGTAACTGAATTTGGGTTTTAAGCTATTCAGAAGTAGCTGGGGTCACTTTGTGAATTAGCCGCCCGCCAGAGTTAGCCTGTAGAGCATCGCTGTCCTGGAGCACTGCGCATGCAAACATATCTCTTCACGTCCATGTCGTGTTTCACTCCCCTGGGTAATTACATCCCATCACATAATCCTTGTAAATGAAGGGTAAAGCAAATCTGCAAAGAAGAATTGGCAGGAGGAGGAATTGGCGAGATGCTGAGAGTGCAAATTCCAGACGCTGATGGACAGTCATCGATTGCCGACTCACACCACACTTTCACGTACTCTTGGGGTCCTAGGACAAGCTTCGCCTGCAATGTGCCATCAGGCTTCTGACGGCCGTCTTGTTTTGGTGGCTTTTCATACGGTTTTGAACACATGTAACTCGCTGTGTTCCCCCAAAGGATGTGTTGTGAGTCTATGAAATGTTTGTAAGGTGTGAACACTAAAAACCCGTCCCAAGGCTCTGCTGTGAATTTGTTTTTATTGCGGGGGAGGCACGAACGAGGCACATGTGTGCACAGCCACTTAGCACTGCTCTGCGTGTCCACGTGTGATGGGTGTTCGGCGACGCACAGGTGACACGTGAGTTCATAGCTCTGGGGAAGGAAGAAGTTCCTGACAGAGACCCTCCGGGCCGCAAGAGTCTAAACTTCATCAAACCAAAGACAGAAAAGAGCCTCAGCGCGTGGACCGTTTCTCCACGTTCTTGGTTAAACGTTATGTTTAAAAGGGGCGGAGCACGCGCTGGTGGTTTTGTTGAAGGGTTCCTCACAAAACCGGTGGCGCTTCATTGTATTATCTAATTTTTGGAAATGGAATGGCAGGCATTTGGAAGTTAAATAGCGTGGAAAATGAAAAGCATGTTCAAAGCATCCGAGAGGGTCGGCGAGGTCTGTGCCTTCGGGGCAGCTCCCGTTGGACATGGGTTCTGAATACTGATCATCCGGTCACTCTGGGTTTGGAATTCCTTCTCAGACTCCCCGTCCTGGTCAGAACAGATGTTTCTCAGACTGCATAGGTGGGTGCATGCAATAGATTTTAGAACTAACCCACTAAATTTATAATCTGATTTTTTAAAGGAAGTGTTGGAATCACACTTCTCAGCATTCTCCATAGCGCACGACCTAGTGCCTCTGCTCACTCCATGCCTGTGTCTAATTCATCACAATGCTCTCATCTGTGTTTTCACACAAGAAATTCCCTCACTTTTTCCCCTCTTCCGTGTGTGTGTGCGCGCGCGCTCTACATCGCAAATTGTTTTGGCATCTTTGAGTGAAGGCCACATGCATTTTACAGTGTTATGTGTGAAGCTCCAAGTATTTCCTGTTATTTGGGAATGCTGTTTTGACCATTATTTTTCTTCTAGCAATCTGATGGAAATCCGGCATTCATCATGTATGCCTTTATTGCAATGGTCGAATTAAACAGCTAGTTGGTATTTATCAGTCTCCTTGGAATATTAAGCAGGCAGATGAGAAAACCTCACCTTAATATTATGCTCTTCCTCTCCGGTAGTTTGTCGCCAAAGGAATACGTAGCAAAGAACACAGACTGGAAATCATGCAGTCCTGGTGTGGGGCCAACAGACCACTAGCCGGCTGCTGGCGGGTAAGAAAGCAGCTTTCTGCTGTCAGAATCCACATGACTCAGACAGTGGCAGGAGCTCTGAAGCCTTTGGATTTGTTTGCAATGAGAGATTTGTTGTGGATTTTTAACAAGGCTCCAGTGTGTGCACCATGCTTAGTAAATATTGGCCTTCGGGATATTTTTCAGTCATGCTGAATGGACGGTTGGTTTCCCCAAACTGCAAAATGCAGAAAATCCATTTTCCTCATTTTTGTTACCACTGAGATTGCGTCATAGGTTTTGCAGTGCAAGAGCGAAGTGAAATCTAGCACAAATTTCCTTTGGAGACGTGGAAAAGTGATCAGGAGAAAGAAAGGTACATGTGGTTGTATAAACAAATAGGCCTAGAAAGGACATAGAGACGCACTGAGTAGTTAAATTGTGTAGACTAATTGAAACATTTTTATTTCATTTCTTTAGAAAGGGGGAAAATAATAATATCTTAAGTATTATGACTAATGTAATCAAATATAATTGCCTTCTCCTATATTATAAGTTGAATGAACATGCCTTTTAAATTTTATCAAGATTTATCTTATAATAAGTAAGTTTATAAGAAATAACCATAGTAGAATGTATGTGATAAAGCTTATGGGGAAAAGCTCAACCTGTCATCAAATGTTTTATTTTTTTATGTACTTCGTATTGTTGGGTTATTTTGTTTGTTTTGCCAGGAGTTGATGTTGACCATTATGTAATATTCAAGGGTTACTTGGCATCTTAAAATTAATATTTAAAATTTACTTTCAAATCGTGATCGACAAAGTTCTGATATTTAGTCTCTAAGAACAAATTTTAGGAGCAAGCACAGTTATGTCAGGGGCAAATTAACATGTGTCCAAGCGTTAGAGTTGCATTATAATTGTTTAATGGTGAAGAGGTCCAAAAAAATGAAGTTGTCCAGCAAATGAATGCGCTTATATGATTTACACTCTTTTAGAAACTGGCCAACATTCATGAAGTCAGTGCAGGACCTACTCTCCAAATTGTGATGAGTTGAGGGTGTGGAGAGCTATTGAAGGTCATTGTTCTGCCCCTGATGGAGAGACACCTATCTGAGCCTGGATTTGAGGAGCCTTTCTCTGGCCTTGAGCATGGAAGAAGGGCCGGGAAGAGGGGATTTCTCCATATGTTGTCCATTTGGCTGTCAGCACTTGTTCTGACAGAACAGAACAGGGTCTGGAGTGACTGCTAGTCTGTCTTTAAGTATGGTAATGAGGCTAATTAGGAGAGATGAGAGCTGAGCTAGATTTGTGAAGGCAATTATCCATATAGCTTTTGTGCCATGCTTTATCTTTATCAGATTCCTCTTCTCTAATTTTGTCATTTCCTAGACATCACAAGAATAATGAAAATGTCTGAAGCAATATGAGCAATGTGGTTGGGAGGAAAGAATAAAATATACTAATGAAATTCTGTAAACCTGCTTTCTATTGGGACAAGTCTTGAAATCCAGATTTGGAGCATGGCTAAGATGGTTCTTACTAGCATGGTTGTTGTTTCATTTACATAAATGAAAATTAATTGTGCTTTATTATGATGAGCCTATATATCTTCTCTGGTAAATGAACAGCATTTTGCTTGGTTCTTTTATGTTAATCATCATGGCTAGTCAGTAATTTGTGTACTTGAAAGGAAAAGACATCAGAGGCTTACAAAGCAAGCATAAAATGTATTCTCTTTTATGTGATTTAGAAAGTTCAGACATTTTAGTTTATATTTTCAAAGGTTTAATACATTTAACTTTGACAACAATTAGGAAAGCCAACGAATGGACTAAGATAGCTACACAGTGATTTCATAGTAGGTGACATTGAACATAAGTATTGTTTGTTCTTAAGTAATTACAAAAGTTAACAATTAAAATACTTTTTTAAAAACCTGGTGAATCACTTATTAATAGTGCTAGTGACATTTCTTCTGAGATAATGTAAAATATGGCATTCTACATTATTTCTAAAGTATAATTGTAATTTTAACACCATCACCCCTGCCCAAAGAAATGTGGAATTATTTAAGACTAGAGGTCTGATGCACGAAATTCGTCCAAGAGCAGGGCTTCCTTCCCCCAGCTGCCAGCACCAGCTTCCCTCTGGCACCCAGGACCCGGGCTTCCCTCACAGCCCCGGCTTCGTCCAGAAGTCGTCTGGTCTAATAAGCATATTACACTTTTATTAGTATAGATTACAATAAAGTTAAAAAGGAGCAATTTTATTATAATTTTATTATGTCTTTCATTCAAAAGTTCATTGGCTTATGAGCTTCTTAAAGTCATTAAGGATGCATCCATATTTTTAACTTTTATTTGTAGAATTAATGAAAAAGTCAGGTAAACACAGAGCAATATATAGGCAGAAAGTCAATTTAAATTGATACAACAATTTTTTCTACATATGAAAGCACTAATTCAGCAGCAAATCAGGGGAACTCCAAGTTGTCTCATGTTGTGATAATCACAGGACTGAAATACGTGGGTGCGAGTATGGGGAAAAGGTATAGTAAGGAGTTTGGTCAAGAACTTGTAGCTTAACCCAGAAGGTCACAGTCCAAGTGGAGCTAAAAGAATAAGTGACTCAAGCTTGAACTGGTCTGAGAACCACTATGATATCTTGTTAAAAGTGCAGACTCCTGGATCTCACGACTAGTGACTCTTAGTGGGTCTTAAGGGGGACAAAAGAAACCCCACATTTTCAAGTGAGTCCTCCCGGATGAGTGTGATGCCAGTGATGTGTGGACCACACTTTAAGAAGCACTCTTCTAGATCAAGGGATTTGCCATCCCAAATATCAGAATGTCAGAGCAAGGCTAATCAATAAGAGTAGAAAGGAGGCTTGAATTGGTAACCTCAGAAAATGCATTTTATTAGGTTGAACTGTATAAAATGGCAACCACGTAAGGTCCCATCTCTAATTCTGTCTTTGTCAGAATGAGCTTTTGTAATCCCCATAACCTTCCTAGATGCATGTTCACCTATAAATTAGTCCTAGCATTGGGGGTTCTAGAATGGCCGGAGATAGAGAATGCAGACTGGGACTGAAACTGGGAGGATGCACACACATTAGAAACTGAAAAATAGGAATGATCAGAAACCACGCCAGGGGTGAGGAAGCAAGAAATTCAGAGGAGGAAAAACAGGAAACTAAATTGACGGGAGACTCTTGCTTCTAACTGAAGCAGCCTTCTGCCTCAGGCCCAGGTCACTTCTCTGCTTGTTTGTGAAACAGGAACCAATCTCAATACAGCTAGACCAGGTCCTGCAGGTGGAAGCAGGTAATTGGAAGCAGCTGGTGCAGGTGAAAAGTGTGAGATTAGGAGAAAGCAGGCATTTTTTTTTGGTCTGGTAGGAAACAAAGCCTTTTCTTATGGGAGAAGCAAAGAGTAACACACACACACACTGGTAATATATGAATGGCACATTGCTTTTTATGTAAATGATGTCTCTCAAATAGCTTGCAGACACTTGCCTGAGTGTTTTAAACATCCTCACTCCACACATCCTTACATGTTGTATGAACTCTCTAAAGAAACACTTTGCAAAATCAAAGCAAACTGCAACCCTGACACCTACACCCGACCTATTACAAAATCCAAACGTGTGCAGGCCAAATCATTGTTTTACAATACTTTTATTCCAATTTGGAAATTAAAAGTAGTCAGTGTTTGAAAGAAAAATAATTCTATAGGAAATAATTGTATTTACTAAGTGGGAAAACAATCATGATAAATATATGCATAATATATCTTTTCATCTTTTTATAAATGTATCCATGAGTAAAAGACTGCTTTTTATATTAAAGCCATCAGGCATTGATAGTCATAGATACATTTCTTAAATTTGCAATGGAGTATAGCAATAATGTATTATTATCTTAGTAATTTTTCTTGGGTAACTTCATCTCTTGTTACTGATTTTTCACCTTTTGTTCAAGCAGTATTTTGAAAGAAAACTATCTTTAAGTTAAATTCATGGCCTCATTTTCTTAAGTTTATAAATTGAGCCATTGAATTCTTCTAAGTTTTGCTGACCGATTAAAAGTCATAGTTTCCTGCCTCTAGAATTCACAGTCTAATAGAGTAACAAACAAGCTATTTGAGTTCCTCGTAGACTTTTTTGGTTGTTTCCTTAAGTGAGGGAGTAATTTTGGTGCAATTTAGTTCCAACATCTCTGGACCAACTTAAAGAGGAATCTGATTTCAGATGCATGATGAGAGTAGGGAAGTAGTTTAATAAGACTCGCTGAAGGGAGGTTTGGGGAATGTTGCAGAAAGGAAAAGTAAAAAGAGGAATAAAATGTTTATTTAGCTGATGTGGTAGGCTTTGACAGCATGGGAGAAATAAAGCAAGTTACATGGAACTTCCTTAGGAGATGTGTTAGAAACCAAGTTTTGGAGAGTTCTTGGAAAAGCAAATAGAAGAGCTGGTTTAATCTGGACCTAAGAAGATGGGTAGGGAGGATTTAAAGCAGTTGAATACGTTCTTCATTCACTCATACATTCAACAGAAATGTGTAAAGCGCCTGCTCCGTTGCAGGTACCATGTTGGACACTGAACAAGGTGGTAAGAAAGCAGTGTCCACTGGAGAAGATAAAGGCTGACATGTACAGAGTCCAGGAGAATAGCATGTGGAGCCATGTGGGAGGAGCAGAGGGGGGGGGGAGGGAGTTGATGGATGATAGGCTGACCAAATGGCGTTGGAAGGAGAGCACTAGCCCATGCTGTTCTCTAAATGATGAGGAACTTTAAATGTTCAGTGGATGGAAGATCGGCATTTTAGATCTCTTTTGAAGACACTGTAGATACATTAGGCATGGAGGTGTATTTTAGACACCATGCAAATGCTGGTGTCAGCCCATTAGGAGATAGGAGATGGCTACACTCATTTTGAGGAAAGGATTGAGGCTGGAACTATAATTAACGTTTATTGAGTACTTTCATTGTCCGAGCACCGAATTAACTCCTTCAGCAATTGTATCCCAGTGAACATAAGCAACTTGCCCAGGGTCACTCAGTGAGCTAGTGTCAGAGACCCGCAACTCAGAAAAGGTCCAGGGTAAATAATATCAAAGGACTTGAAAGTTATCATGGCAATTGAAATCCTTGTAGGAGCCAAGCAGGTTGTGTAAAGGCCCAGGCTCAGAGGCCCTGGGGTACATCTTCTGAAAAAGGCTGCCACCGCCACCTGTGCTGTGTCTGACAATGCGATAAAAAGGCACCTCGCCATACTGGATTTTACAAGTGCCAGTAAAACCTAGAAAAGGGCAGGGGTTTTTGTGATCACCAATTTATAAATGTTGACAACTAATCCAAGTTTTCCTGTTGTCCTACACTGTATGATTTACCTCTCACCTCCACACCTCCAAAGTAAACGAACAAATAAAAATACCACAACACACACCTGTTGCCCTTTGTTCACCGGGAAGATAATTCTGCTTTTCAATAAAAAACCTGTGCGATTCTTACCTACATTACATATATTTTAATAAAGCTCCCTATTTCTTGCCATGAACAGAATTATAAAATTTTCAGATATAGATCCCATTACAGTTTCAGTTTTAGGTGAAAATATAAACTTACTTTTCTCTCCCATTTTACAAGCGAAAATAGAAAATCAGATTTATTTTTTTACTTCAGAAAATTACACAGAAGTGTTTGATTTTGTATAGGACCAGGGAATCTAAACGGGACATTTGATGTGCGTACTTCACGTGTTTCCAAATAGCCACAGGCGTTGCAACAGACAGACTAAATAATGAACTTCGTTGCCCTTGTTTTTACTCAATTTTACCCACAGAGGTTCAAATGTTAGTGATCCTATGGGTTTATTCCTAGGCTTTCTGCATTCATGAAGTTTAATAACAAAAAGTCATAAAGTTGTGCTAGTGCTTTAAAGGAAGTAACATCAAAAACTTGTGAAATGCTACCATGATCCTCAACACACACACACACACACACACACACACACACACACACACAAACACGCACACTTTTTTGGGAGACTTATTTGTGTAGAATGAAGCCTGATTCACCAAAGAAGAGGGATAATGAGGCCATTTTTCATTATTTTCCCAGCGGATTTTAAAATAGTTACCTCATAAAATAAATAGTTTAAGTTTCCACATTACTTTTGCCTTTAATCTGTGCCTGTGATGCAAACAAATGAGTGGAGATTTTTATACTCCCAAAGGTTTCTTCAAGGCAAATATATTAAAAAGAAACATCCAAGGTGAGTGTAATTTCTCACTAGCACAGCAGCTTGCAGAATGTTCTGGTTAACAGAGGGGAACTGCTTTATTCAAACGAATCTCCAAAGCAGGTTTTTAAAAACATTTGCCATTCAAGCAAATCTGCTCGACGCGATCTTGTCTTCACAACGATGCTTCTTGAACTTTCACTTCTTTGAATGGAAGACTTGAGAACTGACCTGGGCTGCCCAAGTATAGCAACATGCATTTGGGGTGTGGGTTTCCGTGGAAAGGCTGGACCCAAACTGCTTTTGATGTGAACACCAGCGGGGAGGGGAAGGTGTTAGAGAGCTTTTATAAAATTAAAAACCCATGTGCTAAAATTAGGAAGAGTTTTACTGGCATCGTTAACAGGCTCCTGAGTTAGCCTAGATATCTAGCTGCTCACAGCCATAGCCTACCTAGTGAAGCTCTAATTGCAGCCTCTGAACTTTGCAGTAAGTTTACAGCTTAAACATCTGAGCGATGCTGTCTCTCGAAAGCCCTGTGAAGCTAGAAAGGCGGCCTAATTAAAACAAATCTTGAATAAACCACTTCATGGAGATAGAAGTTTGATGGTCGGGTATATCAAAAATTGTTGCCAGATGTTGTGCAGAGGCCTTAACAGTTTAAAGACCACGAGGTTTTTTTGTGTTTTTTTTTTTTCTTAACAAAGCAAAAATATTCTAATTGAAGTTGTCAGCAGGAGTGAGACTAATATGCCTGTGTTTGATTAAATAATAGTTTATTTAACATTCAGTGTGGCCCAAAATTGGCCCAGACAAAGTCAGAAAAAAAAACATTTTAGCCAGAAAACAAACTGACAGCACCCTCTAGGTAACTCCCAGACCCTGTGGTTTGACAATGTCCGTTTTCATTCTGTTATTGCCCATTATCTTGGAATGTCAGGCCGAAGGTAATCTGCAGCAATGCCTTAGAATCTATCCCTTGATTTTCCAAAAAGGAACAAAGTTAGAAGAGGAATACCAATTTAATATAAGACTGAGAAAGCACCATGTCTCTTTCTGTTATAAAAATGGAAACATCTGTATTACTTGGAGTTACGTGTTTTAATGTAGACTGTGTGGCATGGAGGAGTGAGAGACTCACCGGGGTCCTGTTAGGACTTACAGGCACCTTTTCTTGATTACATGATAGGGGCACATAACTGCTTCCTTCCCGGACGGTGGACAGCTGTGCGCTGCTCTGCTTGGGGATGAAATGCAAGAATGTCCTTCTTTTGAAGAACATTCCTTCCTACTGACTTGAGCCTCTTCTCTCCTTTTATCTCGTGCTTCTCAGGCACATACTAGCCCTGCACCAATGAACAGTAGGCAACACCTTGGTCTTTCCCAGAATCAAAATTTGTTGCCATTTATTTGACATAAACATTTAAGACATCCTCATAGGATCATAGGGAGTGGATGCATTTAAAAAAAAAAATGGACTTCCCATATCGTGGTCAGTGCCCGAGCTCTCATTTGCTGGCCATGGTGCGCAGAGGTCTGGGTTTTGAAAATAGAGGGCAGTTTACTCTGCAGCAATTATGAGAAGACAACTACACTGGAGAGTCATTAATCACTGAAACATTCAAATAAAACGAACTGTTTCTTTTTAGATCTAAAGTGCAGCCCATAACACGATTGAACTAACATTAATGGGAGAAGGGGATGAAAAGACAGAAAACATCTGTTGGCCCCTCTGCGCGTGTGCCACAGGCTCTAATCAGAGGGAAACACTGTACACAGTCAGTGCCGGCATTCCTCGTCATCCCTCCCTTTCTACCGTCTTGCGCTTTCTCAGTTTAAAGGAAGTTGGGGTGGATGTTCTTACATGTCATAACATTGCATTTCTGGACATTCCGCAGAAGGAACCAGCGGTTGGAAGGTTTAGTTTTACAGCTGCTGCCGAGCGGTGTTTAAAACTTGCTTGTTAGCTGCAGAATGCTAATAATAAAGTAAACAGGGTGCAAAATGTCCCCCTTGGCTAGTGAGGAAAATCTATGCTCTTTAAATATAATGTTTTTGTTATTAAGATAAATTTCAATTCTAACAGTGATCTACTTTATTTTTTAATATAGTTTTATTTCGGAGAGGAAGGGAGAGGGAGAGAGAAACATCAGTGATGAGAGAGAATCATTGATCGGTTGCTTCCTGTAATGCCCCACACTTGGGGCGGGGGTGGGGGGGTGCGCAGACCCACAACCAGGGGATGGTACCTGACCGGGAATCGAACCACAATGCTCAACCACTGAGCCACTAGGGACAGGCTACAGCGATTCACTTTAAAAAACAAACTTTGCTAAGACCTTTAGAACATGACCCAGTTCACCAAATATGCCCTAGAAAATGGTACAGAAAATAACTTAGAGGCCAATTGGAAACTAATGACCCGATCATGTCTTTGCTCTCTTCATCTTTGCCATTTTAACGAGCTCTGTTTCTGTCCGCGTGGTGCTCGTGAAAATCTCTTGACTTTGTAACATGATTTTTGAACATCATTTGAGAGTTCTAATTTTTCTTATTAGCATCACTGGAAATGCTAGTGCAGAGATCATGTGTCTCCTTTTCTTTAAAAAAAAAAAAAAAAGGTAAAAGAGAATAATAATTTCAGTCAAAAAATAGTCCCAGGTAAACCAGTCTAAAATGTGGTTCTCCCATCTCCCAGTTTCCTGCGCTTGTCGCTAGACTATGCCAGCAAATGAAAATCACAACGCTACCATCCCGAGAGGCTCACTGCCTTCTCCCCATGTCCCACGGGTGAATGGACCCGGTCCGAGTTTGTAGAAAATGCATGACTGAAGCCGGTAAGGAATGCATGTCTGTACTATAATCATCTGCACCCTCACTTCAGGTGCTTGGCAGGAGAAACGCTTTTACATACTATCTCCATATGCATTTGAAACCATTGACTCCCTCCCCTCAGACAACAAAAGACAAACGTAGAAAAGTGAGGGGCATTGGACTAACTAGTCAACACATAGCGGTTCAGTGGGTGACATCGACATTAGCTCGCCCTCTCCCTTGGCATTTTGTGAGGACAGATCCTGCTAGGGTGGATCGGTCAGCAGTCATTGTGTACATATTTGGATGGTGTTTTAATAATTGCATAAGATGATCTTGGAGTTTTTGGGTTTGTTTTTTTTTTGTCAAAAACAGTTTTTCTTGGAACCACCGGTGTATAATGCCTAGAACTTGAATAGTCTGGAAATTATAAAGGCACAAAACAAAGAAATGAGGAGGAAGGAGAGGAGGGATAAAAGGGAGAAAGGAAATGTGAGTCAATGAGGTTGCTCTAGGTCACCCAGAAAAAGAACGAAGTATTCTGGAAATACTAAAGTTGGAAGAGACCAAGGAGAGTAGTTGTTATTTACAGTCTCTCCTGCCCCCATAGTATCTAATCTAATAAAGCATAATATTGAAATTGACTGTTTCTCCGGGACACCTAAGCCACGCCCACCAGCCTATCAGAGTGGCTGTATGCAAATTAACCCAGCCAAAATGGAGGCTGGCAGCCACGGAGTGGGTGGCAGCGGGTATGGCACTGGCGGCGGCTCTATGGGCCGACATGTCTGATCAGCCATCGCACAGCCAGTGCTAAAAGCACCTTGCAGCACCCAGAGAGGTGGCTCCACGGACCGCCATGTCCCATCGGCCACCACAGGGTGCTAAGCAAGCGATGGGGGAGCAAGCGATGGGGACCTACAGGCAGCACCCAGCAGAGCCTGCTTGGAGATCATCATGATTACCCCCGCGCAGACAAGCGGGGGCTTCAGGCAGCACACAGCAGGGTCTGCTGGGCGATGGGGGAGCAGGGAAGCAGGGTGACCAGAGAGCAGGCAATCGGACTGCAGGCAGCACCCAGCAGGGCTTGTTGTGCCACCATGGGGGAGCAAGGAATCTCTGGGAGGTCACTGTGGTGACGCCCTAGCAGACAAGCATGCTGCAGGCAGCACACATCAGGGTCTGCTGGGCAGTGGTGGCCACCATGGGGGAGCAGGCAAGGGGGCCACTAGAAAACAGGCATTAGGACCAGCAGGCAGCACACAGTAGGGCCTGCTGAGCTGTGGCTGTGGCGAAGGAGGAACAAGTAATCAGGACCCGCAGGCAGCACCCAGCAGGGCCTGCTGGGTGGTGGCAGCGGCAATGGGGAGCAGGCAAGCAGGGCGACCATGGAGCAAGCAATGGGGACCTACAGGCAGCACCCAGCACGGACTGCTTGCCAATCCCCATGGTGTGTAGCAGATAGGCCCGGCAGAGAGCAGAGAACCACATGGAGTGGGCCTAAGCCATCAGTAGCACATCTCCTGAGGGCTCCCGAATTAGGGTGCAGGTCGGGCTGAGGGAGGGACCTCCCCGCCTGCCCTCTCCTTCCCTCCACCTACACGTGCATAAATTTTGTGCACCGGGCCCCTAGTAAATGCATAAAGAAGGAGAGAGGAAACTCATTTTAGTGAACACCCAGTAGGTGACTGGCACAGTGCAACACTGTCTACCCACACGATAGCCATGACCCTTCAGAATAATTAGCCACTTCCTTTTTTCTTGCTGAAGCAGAACCTGGAAAGTAGTTTTCTTAGAGCACTCCTCAGTTGTTTGTTTATATGGATTCCCTGGTCTCTGGTGAGCATTGGTTATATCTTTTAGACTATGTGTCTGTACCATCCAACATGGCACTGAACACAGGGCGGATACTCAATGAATGGTATTAAATACAAATGCATGACCACATGAATAACAGATACACATCATCCAGTTGTCACATTTAGTTTACCCTGGCCTTGATGCTTATGCAATCCTGTGCCTGTAAGACGT
This sequence comes from Murina feae, assembly GCA_004026665.1. Classification (NCBI taxonomy): domain Eukaryota; kingdom Metazoa; phylum Chordata; class Mammalia; order Chiroptera; family Vespertilionidae; genus Murina; species Murina feae. The sequence continues at coordinate 21,007 of PVJC01004860.1, forward strand.
CTTGGTGTTAGATTTTCATGCTTTTACCTTGAACTGTTTCAGGGGTTTTTTTTTGTTTTTGTTTTTTTGTTTTAGATTCTTGTACCTCTTTTGGATGATATTGGCTTGCTTTCATTTAGATGTGGGTAAAATATGCCAGATTTTAGTAATTTTGTCTTAATACCCTCCTGAAGTACATAAAATCGACTTGCTAAATATTAAGATGCTTTCAGTTTATAGGGGGAAATGAAATCCATAGCTTTTCTTTTACTTAGAATATAAAAAGTAGTCTCATGACCTCTGACTCAGAATCCCAACCCAGACAAACTAGAGACATGCCCATTCAAACAAAACTCCTGAAGAATGTGAAGAGACCAAAAGTTGAAATTGATAGTATCTAATGTAATATTTAGAACCTAACTATGAGCTCAGGCTAGACATAGAGCTAGACTATTGCTGATCCATGTAGATTCCTCATATGAAGAAGGTTTTTTGTTCATGTAGCTGTTCAGCTTTTCTAGAACATACCTATGATACTTTCTGTCACATTTACTTTTCTGACATATGTGCCAGTGGGTACAGTTATTGTCCCATTAATACTTTTTGATATTTGACCCAGGGTGGTAAATATATTCATTCAGAAAAAAAATCTGATGTTACCTTTGTTGAAAAGCCCTGTTGGTCTTGCAGGTACAGACACACTTCCAGGAGCATTCTCATGGGAGCTGGGCACAGGGCTTCTATTGTGAGCCTTCCAGACAGATCCTGTGTATTCATTGTGAACTAAGGAAATGGCATTGATTGCATCTGAAATAGCTGACTATGGCACCTGCCGGGGAGGTATTCTTGTTTATTTTGTGCCAGTGAGGTTTTGCCAAGTTCTTCTGAACAGACTCTTCAGCAGTATAGTGACTATTATACTTCCTCATAGTGTGACTTTTGTAGAAAAAAGAAAATGTCACGGATCAATTTTGTCAAAACAGTTACATGAGAAGTGTAGATAATGATGAACTCTTTCAAGGATACTCAAACCAAAGAAGATACTAGATGGATGCTCAGATGTGATGCTCTACTTACTGAAAGGCTTTTCTTCTGGATAGATCACATGCAGAAGGTTGTGTGTGTGCTTAGAGAAGAAATGTGTTGATTTTATTTTTATCTCGCTTTTAATACCTTACTTCTGATAACAGTCCTTAATTTTCTCTTGAGAATCCACACCTCCCTCTTTTTTAATTCATCAAATTCAGAAGATGCTGATTTTGCCCCAGATTCAAGGCTCCAGTGTGTACCTTACTTAGATCCTGGTTCCTCACACTGGGAGTTTATTTGAAGTGTGGAATCGCAGATCCCAGATCAGACTTTCTAGATAAAAATATGCACTTTGACAAGATCACCAAGTAATTGATAATTCACATTAGAGAAATTGCTACCAACCTAATAAGCCAATCCCGCGTTCCATCCTCTATTCCACTGGGCATGCTGGGACAGGGACAGACCCAAATTCGACCAACAAGGCCCTATGTGAGGGCTTCGGGTTAAGCTATCAGGAGAGCAGGTTAAGTGTATTCCGCCTCAAGCATGTGGCTCTGGACTGCAACAGCCATTTTGCCATCCAAGGAGGAGGTCTATGTGAGTAAGACTGTGGACAGCACAGAGGAAACATATCCAAAACGGGGAGAGAAACTGTGCTCTCATGATATCATTTGAATTCTGATTAAACTGTGCCTAAAGTCAGAGTTTTTCCTGTTATTTTCAGTTGCATGAGTCAGAAGATTTATCCTCATATTAATCTAGTTTGGGCTGTATTTTCTGCCACAAACAACAAAGAATCCAGTACATAGTGATGAATAATGATTAAGCGCTTATTCAAGTCCCACCGTCTATTTGCATGGGTTCCTTAGCTGTGTGTGAGAGAGAGAGAGAGACAGAGAGAGATTCTCGTTTGTGGTAGCATTTCAAAGCACAAGAATCATAAAATCTCAGGATTGAGACATGTCTACTTTCTTGCATTGTTCTTAATTGCTTCATGTATATTTACCTTCCCTCCCTTCAAAATTATAAGCACTTCAAAGGCACTGGACTTTTCTTACATGAGGTGATAATTTAAAGTAATAAGACGTTTATAAATAAACAGACCAGAACTTATACGAAGTGAATGTAGATTTCAAAACCACCACCAGAGGAAGCTGCCAATTTACTCAGATTTTGCTGACCTTGCAGAGAGCATTGTTGTCAGTCTTCAGAATAATGATCGGCACCAGTTTTTGAGCAGTAGGATCACACCAGTGATTTGCTAGTTACATCTGATTTTTAGTGAAAGTGATGCTGCTGGGGGCATGCTAGTCAGAGCCCGGAGTCCCCTGCGGGGCGTTGATGCCCAGTGGCCTGGGTCCATACTGAGCAGTCCCTGGCACCCCTGCCATCACCAGGGAAGGCCAGCCAGCACCTGGCCTCGGGGAAGGTCACTTAAATTCCACTCCTGCACTTCAGCCAGCTCTGGTTCCGCTTCTGCTTGGTCAGTGCCCATACCATCCTGGTCGGTTATATGTGTTAGCATCACCTTTGGGTTCCCCCGAGGTGGTTCTGCCACCTTATTCATCAGCTGCAGACTGAACAAGTTAGGTCTTTTTTTCCAGAAATGAGATGGGCTCTCCAGAAATGTAGATCTTCTGTCACTGAGAAAACCAGTATCATGAATATTATGACTGTCTGCCTCTGAGAAACTTTAGAAGTGGATGTATGAGTTTAGACTCAAGGACCTTGTCGTCTTTGAACAGCAGAAAGTGATTAGTAATCGTATTGAAAATAATAGATGAATACTCTGTACTCAATAAGATCATAAGAGTGTGTTTGTTTTGCTCTTCAGTGTGCTGTGGTGTCTTGAGCTTTTTGAGGTTGTGGGAAGCAGAGTTTTCATTTTGGATCCTAACAGAGGAAAAGAGGCCAAGTTTATCAAACATGAATTCTAAAGGAGAAAGTCCTCCCTTTATTGATTAAATATCAGGCATTCGGGTTGTTTTTTTTTCCTTTCCTGTCTGCTACTTCTGCAAGCCAAGAAGATTTCACCAGGTAATAAACATTCAAAGAGAGAAAGGGGTGGAGAGCACAGTGTGCATTGGTTGCTAGGGAAAATCCCAATCAACTTAGAAGGACCCTAAAGGAGACCAGTGTTCGTGACTCAGACAAAAAATGAGTATTAATAGATTGCTAAGGGAAAAATTACACCAATATTGCCAAGTCAAAAACTATATATTCATCTAATAAAGAAGCATGTCCAATCATTTAAACTATGAACTGAAAAATGTATTTTCAAAATAATCCTTTAAATTTTATGGATCTGAATTGATTAAGGCAGTTTTTTAAAACTAAACATAAAGATGTTGTCTGTGTTCCAATAGTTTAATGTAAATGATTTTTATAGACTATTAAAGCAAAACCTCTCTGCTAATAATCAGGGGTTTTATTATAATAGCATATTGCATAGTAAAATAAAGTAAAAGAATACGTCAGCTTTCACAAGTCTCTCTTTTGTAAGTGAATATTGTTTTCAGAATTTGTTTTGAGATGTGAATTTCAGAATTATAATAGAAGAGCAAATATTTTTATAATAGTATTATACTTCAGGATACCAATATTCTCCATCATGGATTTGTCTAAACCATTTAGAATCATCTATGTAAAATATCTCTGTGTGTGTGTATGTGTATACAGACAAAGATAAGTGGGAATGCATAGTTCCTGGGTTAATTATCAGGTTGTATATGGACATTATGTGCACTTAATTATTAACAGCAATAGAAAGCTTAGAGTTATACAATAATCATTTTTAAATAATCCTAAATCTACGCAAGTTGAAAAGATTCTGACATCAGGAGCCTTAACCAACTGCCTTGAGCAAAATAGACACTGTCTTCTTTTAAAGTTGAAAAGGAGAAAGGTAACAATTATCCCTGAGACACTGGAAAGAGTTGTCTGATTCTTTTTTCCTCAAATACCTTTACCTCTTGTAAAAAAAGAACAGTGCATTGGGATGTGTTAGACAATGGCTGACCTATTAGAAGCAGCTATCAGATAAACAGATAATTAATGTATCAACAGTGTAATTGAAATTAGGAAGAGCTTTCCTTGTGTGCCTTTAATACTGTGCTACAATTTATTATTTGTCTGAAGTACTTTCTTGAATTTTAAATCCAGATGCCATGTAGAGCTGACGTAGAAAAACCACACTTAGCGTAACTGTCTCTACAAGCTTAAACTTGATTCAGAGTTGAATAGGGGTAGAAGCCATGACTGTTACACATTTGCGATTCCCTCTTCCTACTTTATCTTAATCTAGCGTTGCTTTTTATCATGAAGATAATTCTGAGTAAGGCCAGTAGTTCAGTTAAATCTAATACTTATTTAGTTGCTACGTTAAATGTAATAGATTTAGAGGAATCTTAGCATAGACTAAAAATCTTTTTTTTTTTTTTTTTTTTTTTTTTTTTTGCCCTGGAAGAAATTTAGAAAAACATTTCCCTGAATTTGTTTAACTTAATCCTGATTTATATTTAGTTTTAAAAAGTAAAAACCTGGAGGGAGCCTGAGTAACCAGACTTTAAACACACTGAAGTCTGCAGTGAGCATACAGTGGCATCCACTCAGTGGTGGGGAATTGATCAGAACACTCAAAGGAATTGCTTCTCCATTTGCAATAATCATACCTCCTTAGATTAAAGAACTCAGTGCATGATGGTATTTCCATATTCTTTCTGCATCGTCTTCAACCGGTCACAAATGTTTGCAATACTTCAGTGTTCTCTGCATGTCAAAATGATTCCCTCAGATAGGAACTCAAATTATTTTTTTCATTTCTGACCCTTCCCATCCCCCAGTGTTACCAAAGAAAACCCATGCTTAGTAAAATCAGTCTATTTTCATGCTTAAAAAAAAAAAGTCAAGTTCAAGAAAGAATAGCACAGCTGTTCAAGATGTCATATCTTGTAAAATAAATCTATTAGGAGGGTCAAATCCTAGAAGGGGTCAACTTAATGATGTAAGTGGAATAATTTGGTCATTTTCTGAAATTTGTAAACCTACAACATAAAAGGCCCGAATTAGATGGACTAATTAGCTAAATCTCTGCTAATGGCGATTTTCATCTTTTTTTTTTAAAGGTAGGACTTTTTTGTTTAGGGCACACTTTAACATTTTTTTGTTTTTTTGTTGTTGTTGTTTTTGTAAATGTGAATTTCTTTGAATTTTACTCTGGTACCAATCAGTCCATTCTGTTTATTTTTGAATTATTGCCTTCATTTTGGGATGAATTTAAAGGAAGATGGCTATTTCCATTTTTATTTTGCCAAAGGGGAAAGCTGTGTGTCTGTGTGTGTGTGTCTCTGTGTGTGTGTGTGTTTAATGAAAAAACAATCTTGGAAAATTGCTAGAAAAAAGAAGGATGGCAAGCCAGATCTAGCCACTTACCTTTTCCTTCAGAGTACACAAATTTTGAGGGCATGTAATATCTGCAAATGTGTTTTTAATCATACCTAAATTATTCTTCATGAAATGCTAGAAGAAAGGAGAGAGAAATCAAGAGAGAAGTGATAGGAGAGCGATACTTATAGTTTTATATGCATAAATGCTATGATGTGCTTTCTTTAAGACAATCACATATGTGAGTGTTTTAGGGTCACTATACTTATTTTCATTTAGTAAAAATAAAATATGGGGCATTCTGCATAAGTTGTGTGCATATGTCGTAACTATGTAGCTGTAGATGTTGAATTATATATATGTCAAATGCTTATTCAGTTATTCATTATCTTCTAAAGTCTATTGATACTTAGTATCTTCTGAAATTAAGAATTTAGTGGCATCAAATGCGTGCTCCACATCAAGCATGGCATTCAGAAGTCACCCGTATATAATTACTATTCCTTTAATTGATGTGCATATGAATTGAAAGAATTCTAACATAGTAATAAAAATGAATCAAGATGTTTGTGTTATTTTCCACCCACTAAAAGCAATGATTATTCGGCTGCCCCATGGGATACTCTTCTAGGTTATCTTACTGCTTCGCTGCTTTTCAGACTTTCGTACAAGTAGTTGATTATAGTTATACTCAGTGATCCAGGAAACCCATAGAATTGTTTTCCCTTTAATCTAACAACATTGTTGGTATTTTAGCACACACCCCCAACTTCTAAAATATAATATTACTTTAATGAAAATAAAAGCAACTAGGGAAATCTCACTAACATATTAGTGGTGAAATATTGCAATGGATTCATCTTGTCAGTGCCGAAATATATCAATGGATTCATTTGCGTATGTATACATATACATCCATACACAAATACACAGCATATGCCACTTCTGCTAGTTCTGCAAATTGCTCAGAAACTCAAGCAAACGAAGCTTTTTCTTTTTTTCTCCTGTCCTATAATATAGAATCTAAATATGGTACAGAATTGCTTAAATTTCTCCTCCATGTCACAAAAGTGAAACTGTTTTCAATCTGAGTCCTTTTTTGCTGTGACATGCCTGCCATTTATATTTTATGAATAAAGCTGCACTTAAAGTAGAATCCTCCAATCACAATATATATGTATGTGTACACACGCACACATATTTTAAACAGAATGTCTTGTTATTGAAATCAGCAGAATCCTCTCTTATGATAGCAGTCAATTCAGTTAATTTGTCATTAAATGCCTACTATATATGCAATGCATTGATACTACAAAGATTTTTTTTAAAAAAATCAGCCCTTCCTTCAGAAGCCTCTGATTCTCTGGGAGTGACTTGCATATGTAAGCAATTGTAATCCAGCCCTCTACCCCCCACCCCATACCTAAATGTTGAGAAAGCAGAGCTAATGGATGATTCAGGAATAAGTGAAAAGCCAGGTCAGAATTGGCATTCTAATGTTCCAAAGCGAAGCTTGCGCTCTGACGAGAAAGTACTTCTTGTGAAGAATAGTTTTGATATTCAGGGTGTTCCCCCCAAAATATATATATATATATACACACACACACACACACACACACACACTATTACACACTTTGAATAATTATGAAGGCAGCGTTATTAAAATGCACTTCATTTCAAATTGAGCTATCAGCTGTTATAGTTGGTATATTTTTGAGGACACCCTGTATTTGGGTAAATTTGTGTAAATGAGGAATAGCACAGGAAAATAGCGAAATCATTTCAGAGAGAGCCCTTTTTTTCTTTCATGTGTTTTATTTTTTCTTTATTGGTCAAGGTATTACAAATGTGTCCTCATCTCCCAATAACTCCCAACCCTCCCCCCCCCACCCCACACCCCCACCCATGCTCTCATCCCCCTGTTGTCTGAGTCCTTTGGTTGATCTCTCCTCCCCACCTCCACCCTCCCCCACCCGCCCTCTGGGGATCAACAGACTGATCGCTCTGGATCTGTTCCTGTCCATCAGTCTATGTTGTTCTCTATATTCCACGAATGAGTGAGATCTTTCATGTATTTTAAATGTAAATTTGCTTCTCTATGAATCTTTTTTAAAAATGTTTTTATTTTGACAGCTTGGTAATTGGTGGTGTTTTGCTTTTTGAATTCATATCGCTTCACAATAGGGAGAAATGTTATTTCTTTTAGGCAAGTAACTTAAAAATTAATTTGGGGTAACGTCTTGTTTTAGTCTATTTGCATCTTCTGCAGAAATTGTGAACAGTTTGATAATCTTGGTCTAGGCTCTAGACAACATAAACCATGAGGCAGGGGGAAATAAATGGGAGAGAAGTTAGTTGCTGCATTATGCTTTCGGAGCCCCTCTCATGAAATAAAGTTCCGCACGCCAGGAGTTTTGTATGTCGGGCTGTGCTTGCTGCAGGCTTCAGTGATGGTCTCCTGATCTTGTTGTTTTCAGTGCACAGATTATCAAGGAACAAAATGACTTTAACTGTTCCTTTTCATGGGGGAGGGGAGGGGGCTGAGAGGTCGTCTTGGGAGTGCTCAATGCAGTGAGGTAGTTCTCGCACTGGTATGTGATACCGTGTGATTAACAAACTCCAGATCACACAGAAAACTGGGCTGCAGTAAGGTTATTAAGTGCAGTTCCCTACCCAGACTATGTACTGCCTTGCTGATATGGTGGCACTGGAGGGGAATATATGCATATATAGAGAAGGACAGACAATCATTGCTTTCTTCTTGAGCAGCTGCAGCCAGTCCCACTAATGGATGTGCAGAAGCAAACACTGGCCGCACAAGGTATGCGTTCGTTTTTACAGATGGTACTGCAGACAAGTTGGTAATGGAAAAGGAAGTCGTGTACGTGAGCTCTTTGAAAGGGGGCTGGACGGCAGGGGGACAGCCGAGTACAGTACTTTCCTGTGTAACTGACTGTGTGAGCTATTGAAAAAGCCTTGTTCCCATGAAAGATTTCAGTTATTACAAAATGACATCATTATCGTTAAGGAAATTCGTAAGTCCAAGTTGTCTTTTTGAAATAACGTTATTAAAACTTTAAAAACCAACTGAGATTTTCCTGTCTTCACAGTACCTCTGTAATGAAATTATCTGCCTGTGTTTGGCTTTTACCTATAGCACACGCCAAGTTCTTAAAGACACATCTTCCATTTAAACAATGGAATAACTACTAGGCATTTATTTTAACTGTTGGAAAGGTGTATTTAAATACCTACAATTTTATGTGACCTAAAGGAAATAAAAAGTTGAATAAAAATGAGATAACGTTTTAAAAGAATTTTTTATAGATTCAAAAATTAAATGAAATTCAAGTTCATTTTCCTCGGGATTCCCCCACCCTCAGCTGCCTGTAGAGTCATAGCAGGTGAGATGCTATAGAAGAGTTCCCGATACAGACTTGACAGGTGTTCAGTGTGAACTGTGTCTTTGGTATCAGGGTCTCTGGTTGATATACCTTTGCAGTCTCTTAACATGATTCTTAAGTGTTTTGAACTTCGGTACAGTTAACTCTGTAGTTCCATACTTTTTTTATTGTTGTAGTTTAAGTAGAAAACTGCAATTACCATCTTTCTGCTGAGCAGACTACATGCTGTGCTCTCCCATCCAGTCTGTACTGTATGCTCTCAACTTGTAAGAAGTGTTTAGAGTAAAGAATATTTTGGCCTTTGCTGTTCCATAATGAAATGGAAACTATATCTCACATGAAAAATGTCCAAGTCAACTCCATAAGTAGATGAGTAATATATATTTTTATATATGGTAATGGGGGAAATTTTTTAGGGAAAATATAAATACATTCACAATATCCCAGTCTGAGGAGTTGGGTAAAATATAAGGTGACCAGATTTAAAGCAGTATACCATTGACCGGGAGCGGGGCGGCGGGGGGGGGAGGTATTTTTTTTTTTTTATTACTACTTAAAATATTACAAAGAGTAATCAGGACTTTTTTAAAATGCCGTGGGACGCGGGACAAATTGTTAAAAAGCGGGACGTCTGGTCACCTTAGTAGTAAAATACCTTATTCTTGAGATTGGCAATGTTTTGCCTTGAATAATATTGATATCACACATTGCAAGAAGTCTCTGTCAGGGAACATACAAATAACCTAAGTGCTTATGGAACTTGTCAAAACTCCAGCACCCTTTTTCCTGTCCCAGGTCTGGCCAAGGCAAATGCCAAAGCCAGAGGCCCTAGCTCGCAGCTGCCTTCCCCTGCCACTGGCATTAGTTGGGGCTAAGTCAATGGTGCCACTAATTCCTGCTTTTCAGCAGAGGGTTATTTCACATACATTTTTTTCTTTCTTTCTTGAGACGGCTGGATCAAAACGTGTGTCCTGCACCCACTCCCTGCCCCACCACTCCCTCTCCATCAGCCAAACGCTGTGTTCCTCTGGCTATGACTGTTATCTATCAGCCTCAAAACAGGTCGTTGCCATATCTGATCAAAGATGAGTCATTTCTTTCTGGTACCTCAAAACTTGCATAATTTTGATCAGCTGTTGTACGGTGGCTTAAAGAGATAAGGGACCTTCAAACCCATGTACTGGTGAAATATTTTTGGTTAAAATTCCCCAAATGCCTCTTTCGTAATAGAGCCTGAACCGTGGTGAAGAACTATGGTTCTGCCAGAGAGAAGCCTGGGTTTTGCATCTTAGCCCTCGTAGTTAGCAATTGAGAGATGTGTCTAGGCCTCAGTTTTCTCATCTATAAAGTGGAGGTAATGATGATGATAATAATGATAATGACGATACCTGTCTCTTACGATCATTTTGAAGATTTCGGATAATGAAACTAAGCCTATAGTATATTTTCCTGCACACAATAACTACTTGATAAATATTAGATGTATGTTGGTGATTATTAAAAAAGAAAAAATAGTCACACATGAAAATTATACCAGACCATTGATTCATAAATGGTGTTTAGAATATAGTCCTGTGTTTTTTCCTAGACTTAGAGACTAGAATATCTTTTTGATACTAGGTAAGTCAAAGAATCATTCTCAGTGTTTTACCTAATCAACATAAGTGGGGCAGTAATATCTAATAATTCATTTTGAATCTAGAGTAGGATAATATATGGAAGGGGTTCTTCCCTTTGGGATGCAGGGGCACTCAGAGCCATTCAAAATCTTCAGATACATTTTGTGAAGGACATGCTTTTGAACAGCCTGAAATTACTGGAAAAATATTTTATTTTCTGGAAGAGTGTCCTAAATTTTATCAAAAGATGTTGATTCCCAAGAATGTTAGGAACCATTGGTGTGTATGTAAAGAAATCATTGGTGTATATGTTAATACCTTGAGGATGGTTACGTTTTACAGACAGTTATCTGTTAGCTGATATGAAAAGAATTACTAATTATTTGGTATTTTCTGTTTCTTTCAAAATAACCATCATCATTATTATCTATTATAAAGGCAACCCTTAATTAAAAAGACAAATACAGTTATTTTTAATGAAGTGTTTAGAAGCTAAGCCCTTTGGACTTTAGGTGTTTTTCTAGAACAAGCCTCTCTGTTTTATTATCATGATGTTTATTTCTTATAATGAGAAGAATTCCCATAATAAATGTTTTCTAAATACATTGTTTAAATAAAATGTGCAATAAATTCATTAGAACAGAATCAAATCTTGTATTCCCATGCTGAAGTTTACTTAAGAGGTACTAAAATTGTTTAACTATGCTTCCAAAAGGCTTTTTTCTTTCCTTTTTAGTGTCAGATTTTGGCACTGCCATAAAAAAAAAAGTCCTTGTAGAGCGACTTTCCAACCATTGTTATAGCTGAAGGTGAGAATGGATCCATGGTGGCAGAAACTGATTCAGTAAGAGACTTGAGTAGTTCTTTTGACAATAATGACTTTCACGTGGGATGAAAAGAGACAGTACAGACATAAATTTTGAGCCATATTTTTAGCTGTCCACATATGTATCGCTGTAAAGGCAGGACATTATTTTAGAAACAGCATGGATTGGAACTCCAAAGGTCTGTGTTTTCCTAGTCTTGTCTGTTATGGAAATTTTGTAGGACATTTTATGTTTGGTTTGCTTGTTACCAGCTATATGGAGGGAAATCAAAAGAACGGATATGTGACCTTTTAGACCTGTAATGGGTTCTTTATCTTTGTGATAAGTTTGTAAGTTCTGCAGATTTGAAGAATCCATATGAATAATTTGAAGTGTAGGATAACTGCGAAATCTTGATTTTTCTGGTGTCCCACTCCAGGAGTCACCAATTACATCTCAGAAGAATAGGAGCTAATAATGTGTTTCGCACGCTAGCATTTCCTGATATATTACTGGGCAACTCTTGTGTACCGATGCGTCAGTGGAATAAGTCTGAGGCACATTGGTGACCTGGGCACAAGGTATGATTACTGGAGTGTTCATTGCCTCATGTCCTGAAACAGAAGTTGTTCCATTGTTCCTAGCCAGGGATGTCAGTTTTGTTTACACTGGTCTCCATTATCATTGTTGATGTGTTGAGGAAGTGAATTTAATAATCAAGATAAACAGGTTTTGTTTCCAAACTCTGAGATAGATGATTATAAGATTGGTGCTTGGCTGAACCTTTAGAGTCTCTTTAGTTGTCTGGCAAGAAATCTGAGGGCAAAGAGGGCTGTTTCAAGGCAGGCAGAAACTTGCCCATTTCAATGGATTCTTCACAATTTCATTTAGAACAAAAGCCAGCCAAGATATTGGAAACTATTATTTTCTGCTGGCAGAGTTCTTCCCCCGAATCTTGCTAAAATATTGGCCAGTTTGTGCTTCTGATAAAATTCTATTAATTTAAAGGTGTTCATTTCAAGCCACCATCTATTTTTGTTTTTAATGCTACTTTCTATGTATTCTTTAGGGTCTACTGATATGTAGTCAATAGCTGATTAACTACATATTGGGAAAACTGGGAGATGGATATAGCCTTCTCTGGTTTTTTTTAGTGGTGAATAATAGTGATAATGACTAAAATAATATTCATCATTTATTCAATAGTTATTGGATGGTTACTATATACATGATAGCAATTAACACATTATTAACTATATCAACACTTTTGGTAGTTAACAAAGCAATATTATTAAAGGACATTAGTACTGATGGGACTAAGGAAGTGTCAACTTGTTTCCAAAATAATTTGCTTATTTCCCATACTTATAAAGGAGTACAGAGAGTGAGGCTTTTGATTATTAGATAAAACATTCGGCCTTTAAATGAGATTTATTTATGGGAAATACTTGAGTGTCTTCAGAAAAGTTTCCATATAATTTACATGAATTAAACTGTCAATCTTAGTGAACAATCTCAGGTTATATCATGTTAACTTCACACTCAGTGGGTTTTTAGCTGATTCTACTGGAAACTCTTGAAGACAGACCGTGTCTGTTGTGTACATCACTGTAACCCCAGCTTCTAGCACAGTGCCAGGCACATGGTGGACATCCAATAACTATTCCCAGAACTGAACTGAATTACAATTACTGCTGCTATTTTATTACTGCAGAATTATTCCTGAAGGTTCTCTCATAGCCGTGCATGTGTTTCCGTAACATGAAGTTCACAAATGATTCTTGATATAATCAAATAAAACAGAGGTTATCTAAAGAGTTAAAATATTTGATGTACATCCAGATTAACAGCATACATATCAAGTTTCAGACTGATTCCATTTTAAACGGCTAAGATATAAAACCATAACAACGTGAGTAAATAATCTGCCTATCAAGGCTTATTATGTGATTACATGGTTTCAGTATGGTTCCTACTCACAGAAAATTATTTTAAAGGATCATTTCTGCAAAATTCCTTCACCAATGGAGACGTTTAATATTTTGGGGATGAACATTCATGGCTCTAAATGTTAAGCCACTTGAATGAATAATCAAATTTACTGTTTATTAATAAGCAGCAATGAAATTTGAAAACCTTAAAATGTTTGTTTCTGATTGATCTTCAAATAGCAAAATAAACAATAAAGACAGCTGAACCTATTTAAAATTTAACTTTTAACACTTAATTTTTTCCTTTTTTTTTTTTTTTTTTTGCTGCAGTCATGCCTGGCTTCACCAGCGCATGTGCCACGGCTCAATCTACAATGACACATAAATGAGTAATTTGAGTTTCCGAATAGAAAACTCAAGTCAGAAGCTTTGAGGAAAAAAAAAATCTAAAAATAGTGATACCATACAGTGGTTAGCTGTGCACCGAAAGACTAAATTTTTTAAGATAATTATTTAATCATTATACTTCTTGGTGCACTCCACAGCAGGGAAATAAATGGTGCTGGATTTAAAGTGTATTTATAATAAAAGATGGGTGTGCCCATCATTCTCTATTTCACATCCTGGCATGGGTGATTGTCCAAATTCATCACCTATTTGCTGTTGTAAAAATCAGTATTGCGGTCATAATGCATTTGAAATGTAGAAGGGAGACAAATGATCCGAAGATTTCACAGTAATGATCACTGAAAAGCACTTGCTAGGCCCAACACTGGACTGGTTTCCAAATCCCTTACAATGAACTGCTCCTCCCACTGTCCTTCCTTTCCACACGGGAAATTAACCAGCGAACAGAAAGAACATGGAGGCAACAAAAATGTGCCCTAACAGTTAGTAGACACACTATTAAAACTTCCAATTTAAAAAAAAAAAAAAAGTTCCTCAAATTGTTGATTCTGGGATTTTTTTCTGTAGAAATCTTCAGTTGAGGGGACTTTCATATAGACTTGGGTTTTCAGCCAACCTTCCTTCACCCTCATGGTACGTTAGAGAAGGCCAGGGGCAGATTTGGATCTGCGTGAGGGCAGCTCTCTGCCTCAGGAGAGGAAGCACCGGGCTAAGCATGCCTCCCAGGTGTGCCTCAGCTCCTCACTCCCAGCACGTCCTCTCCCAGAAGTGCTTCTGGCCATATGATGTGGTACACCTCCATCCACCGCAAGGTCGTGGCTTTACAAATTAGTAGTGATTCTTACACCAGCTTGTAGGAAAGGGACAAGCACTTGCAGCCGTGTTTAAACATGCACATATGGAGTGGCTAGAACGATGCTGACGAAGGCGGGTTGGTATCCTGGGGACCTAGCAAGTACCCACTTAGCCTGTTTCTCAAAAGTCAGTGTGGGATGTGGGATTGGAAAAGTGATGCTCTTTTTTTTTTTTTTTCCTACATCATTAGCCATCTCCGCCTTCCTGGACATAAATTTAGCCATATGAAGGGGCTCCATGTAAAAGGGATATTTACTTCTTTAAACTCCCCCCTCCAAAATAGAGGAGGATCTGCTAATGATAAAAATAACACCTGGAGAGATTATCTTCAACTCCCTTAGAGTTTAACTGCAGGAGACAGAGCACTGTCCTAGGTACTAACTACTTAGAGTGTTTGACGACTGTTAGGAGACATAATTTCTGTCCTTTACAAACACAGTGGAAAGGAGAACGACGAAATATGTTAAAGCTCTGTCACTCGTGATCATCTACGAATGAAATAAGGTCTCTAGTGCTGTAACAAGGTCCGTCAAAGAAGCAGGGCAGGGAAACTTCTGTTCTGCCTTCCTTTGCCAACCGACTTCTTCTCTGCACTCGACGGGGCTAAGGATGTTGGTAACTTCATAAGAAATGCCTTCCTGTGTGCAGCCAGGTTACACGCTACACAGTGTGACCTAGGCAGGACTCTCATCTCTGCTGCAGTTTGGAGAGATATAGCAGAGTTCTGTGATCCTGTAGTCACAGCTGAGGGCATTAGTCACTTCTCTGCTGCTCGGGGTGCCTACCAAAGTGATAAATTTGTTCAGATGGGCGGTAACTTAATGGGTGAAACATTTCTCACCTACCTCCCACTCTCTGCCACCACATAAGCACGCTCCTCTCGAATTCTAGGTGTGAACACCTAGATATTTCACTCTGACTCAACTTTCCATTCTCAGATGTGATGAGATTGACACAAATGAAATACAGTTGATAATATCCAACTATATGTATCAGGCATATATAAAATGTTTAATAAGTAGAACCAGGAGGTAAAACCAAACTAACAAAATATGTTTTTCTCTCACCAAAGAAATACAGTTGAATACCCTGATGAGTGGCTAACTTACTGAGCATCTATTACATCCCTGGCACTGCTTTAATTGCATCCATTAGCCAACGTTAATATGGTCAGCAGTCCATACTTTAAAGAGGGGGGGATTTAAGCATTGCAAGATTAAGTAACTTGCCCAAAGTTGCACCCAGCAAAATGCAGAAGCATGTCTCGAATACAAGTAGTCTGACTCCTAAATCTGATGACCAACCTCCCGGCCACACTGACGCTGAGAAAGTGAATCCCGAGTTCCCCTGGAGTATTTACATTAAGATATATGGTTTACCTAAAACATAACCAGCCTTTATTGGAGCATAAGTGCTGCTTAAAGCAACCTATGCCTGTGGAAACCAGGGCTATAATTTCAGGATTTTCTCTCTAACTAATGAAGGGCATTTTCTTTGCAAGAGAATTAAGCACAAAATTGGGCAAGGATTGAAACGCTCTGTGAAACCAGGCTTACACCCACTTTGGCAAGCTGTGTCAAGCACCCAGGGCAGAAAGAAAGAAAAGAGAAGGCTGGAGTGAATGGTTGGTTACACATTCAAATTTGAGCCTCTGCCATGTATGTGGGTTAGTTTCCAAATGGACATTTACATCGCCTTTATGTGAATCAAGTTGGTGTTTTATTTGCCAAACATGTTAGATCTAGGAAAAAGACAGCATGGCCCCAGGGAAATTTCACAATTATGACCTAACGAGGCTCCCCAAGTTACTTCGGATAAAGGGGGTCCCAGAGTGTTTAATAAATACAACCTCTAATAGTTCATTGATTTTTTTTTTTTTTTCCAGGAAGTAGCAGTCTCTACTTGTACAGTAGGTTGCTACTGGGACTAGGGGACTGACACCTAGTGTTTGCTGTGGCTCCTACGGAGATTGAGAAACTTGCAACACATTCCTGGTCCCTATGTGGGGAGGGAAGGAGAAGGGGAGGCAGAGATTATCTCTGTGAAAAATCTAGCTTTTATTACATCACCTAAAGTAGCACAACCTGCTACACTAATGAAATCGTGTTCTTGGTTGAAAAGGGCAATTGTTAGCCTGACTTTGTGCTCACTAAAAACATTCCCCAATCTTGTTAAATTATTGCTCTCATTTCAGATTTTTTATAGCTGCGCAGTTCGCCGGCCCTCATTTCTTTGCGTTTCATTCATTTTCCTTGTATTGATGATTAATGGAGGATGTCGAATGGTAGAGTGAGCAGGCATCAGCAATTGCAAGATCATAATTAGTTTAGCTGACGAGGGCCTCTGATAGCACTTGCATCTGGATGGAAAAATTACCCTATAGGGAACTGGCTGCTCACCAGGTCTTTTTAGTGATACATTGTGAAACACCCGATGAATCAAATGCCCTTTCAATGCCAAGAAAGTGTTCCAGTCTTGAAGCCAAAATTATGTCTGCAGAAAGCTTTCCATTTGAAATGTATCAGAGTACAATTATAACCATTGTATTTTCTTGGCAGAGATACCACTTGCCTACAGTATAGACTCAAGTTAAATAAATTGCCTAAATTTTATGAAGCCCTGAAATTTTGACTTACACTGCTCTTAATTTTAAATTTATAAGAAAATTGGGTTGCGGGAAGACTTTTTTCCACTCCTTATCTCCCGTGCATATTTTATCATTGAAGGCTTTGCTTCCTAGAGACGAGGAGAGACAAGCTGCAAGGCAGGCTGTCCATTTTTTGCAGCAGAAGAATTCCATTTCCTGCCTGTTAGTATCTGCGCCTACAAACACAGCCTGACTTTTGTTTCAGTGGGACATTTAATGGGATCGTTACTTGATAGCAAGAGAATGGGACAATCGATGCTAATTATCTACTTTTAAGTATCCTTAGATGATTTTTTGAATCTGGCGATTATAGACTTCAGCCCACTCACATCAATTTGTGTTCGGAAATACTTGTGATTTCCAAGTCTGGGTCGAATAAAAGAATTGGGACAATGTTGTCTGGCTTACGCAGGTACCCATTCGGGGTTCTCATGAGTAATACTGTACTTCTAGCTGCCTGAAATTACTGGTTCTCTCAGATTTGGGACATAAAGGGTGTTCTCTTTCAAACTTTACCATTACACACCAAAGACTTGAAACTCTTATATTCTCTTAAACGCATGTTACATGAAGGACACAGAGAAAGATACTGGTCTGGTATAATTTTAAATGGTTTACATGTGCATTTATTCCAAGCTTGACTGGATTTTAAAGCTCAGGTGGCATGTGCTCCTCCTTTTCCCAAGTCTATTAAACATCTTGCCATGTTCTGTCTTTTTGACTTTTTGTTTTGACACTTTTTTTTCAAAGGTATATTTTCAGGTTCAGCCTCTAGGAGCCATCATTAATGGCACAAAACCCAAAGTTCAAAAAGTTAAAGCTGTTTCTGTGAAATGCCTTTGGTGTTGCACACACCTCATCCATCATTGTAGGGTTAATTATCATGAAAATCAGTGGTGCCTATTAAACACAATTGAACCTGACCTCATTATGGGCAGTGTGGTTTTATACTGTCATTGTTGCTAGTCTGAAGACAAAACTCCTGGGTTGATTTGGTCTAACTCCAGTGATCATGTGACTCACCTCTGACCCTGTGTTTTTTTCTCTCTCCCTGTTTCAGAGGCGTAGAGGTTCGGGTGTTTTTTGTGCCAATTGCTTGACCACAAAGACCTCTCTCTGGCGAAAGAATGCAAATGGCGGATATGTATGCAACGCGTGTGGCCTCTACCAGAAGCTTCACTCGGTAAGGACTTATTAGACTGTCAGGAGAAACTTCAGAAAGCAGCCTGGTCTGTGGTGTGATGAGGACCATTCCCCGGCTGGCAGTGCCTCCCCACGCCCCCCGCAGTTTAATACAATCCCTTGGAATGCACTTGTGATTTATGGCGAAATGGCCTTAGATGTTATGGGGAGATACGTTTGAATGTTAGTAATACCTTATGCTCCTTTGGATATTAAAAAAAGGAAAAGGATTTATTTCTTGGAATTTCACCTAATAGGTACTAGAACTAATGGTTATCAGAATTTAGTGAAATTAATTTAGGTAGAAAGACAACCTTGTTAAAAGTTCAAAAATACATGACAAGTTACTTTTTTAAAGAGGACTCTCCAAGGCCAGCATAAAAGAGAGTGCAGGGAAAGAATGCTTATTTTCCAGCTTACCTTTGGAATTTGCAAGTGTCACCTTGGCTGCTTTGGGGGTTGGAGGTTGGGCACATTGAGAAGAGCAGCTCAGAACTAGAAACTGAAAATGCCAGGTGAATCTCTGCAGTCCACAGGTACCTGCGGGCCCAAACAGCACACATCAGAGTAGAGTAAGGTGCAAATAAATGGTGCTTTGCGTTTTCGGATCTCTAACTGGCTTCTTCCTGTGGCTTACTGGAGTCCTTCCAGTCATTTCTTCCCAAATTTCAGTTAGAATCCTATAATAAAATTTAAACTTAGAAATTCCCACATCTTTATATGCATTTTACTTCCTGAAGGATTTTTTTACTTTAGTTTAGAAAGTGTATCTGCTGACAAGATCTGCTTTAAAAAACCTGAATTCTCTGCTTAATAAACAGAAGTCTATTTCTCTGTGTCTGACATTGTACCGTGACTCTTAGCACAGCCAATGAATAGGTTACAGCAGCAGGGAATACAATTTTAGATAGCACGTCCTCACAAATGGGGCATCGGAGGCACTCCTTAAAAGGTGGATGCTGCCAACAATACTAGTTAGTGGTAAACGGTAAGTAAAAACCTTACGTTAAGAGAAAGATTTTTCCCACCACCACCACCACCACCACACCACCTTACTTTTCTCTTAGCCTTCACCATTTAAGCACAGCAGTAAGCTTCCATTTAATGAGTACCGACATTAATGACTTTCATTGAACCCTGGCCAATCATAGGCCAGGAATGAATTAAGCCACTGCCTTCCAGCTTATGGTAATTTAACAACTGTGATATAAACTAAATTCTTCTTTTTACAGTTACTTTAATATTCATCTCTCCAGAGACAAGATGTTTTTATTTTTGAGGGTTTTTTAATCATGAATTTAAATACATAAAGGTGATGCTCACATTGAATGAAAGCTTTAAAAAGGTATTAGTGCAAATTTCAGGATTCTTTATAAAACATATATTAAATACTGCATATTTGCATGACACAAATATGGCATTCTGAACAAAAATAAATGAACATGGCATATCTAAGGGATGTGTCATATTCATTCTGAAATCAGTAATTGAATTGTCAGTAACAAGTATGTTATCCTTCTTCCCTTCAAAATACCTTCACAACACTAGAAATAGTCCATAAAGGATTTATATTTATGTTTTGTTTAATGTATAAAAAATACTCCCTTGCATTAAGATTCATCTTTTCTAGGAATAATTCACAAATTACTTATTGTATAGATTTGTATTTTATGTGGAAATTAGTTCCTGATTTCAGTAAGCTTTTAGAAAAATCAGATTTTAGCCTACTAAAGGTTCATCTAAATTTTTAATCTGTCAATATGCATTAATTTATTAAATTTATTCCTTTGATTTTTATTAATCAAAGTTACAGCTCTTACTACAAGTTATTATAGTCTTATCTGTGGATTTTAGTCATAAATATAAATACCTGTTGCACATATCCATAAATAACAATCATATAATGCTTAAGCCTATTAAAATACTCAAGCTTCATAAAATTCAGCATTCAATTTAAGTGCAGAGTAGTGGAGTTAGAATGAGAGATTGTACATTTGAACCAAGGCTACAAATTAATTTAGATTTTCAACATAAAACAAATGCTTCACCTGTAATAAGTATAACCTTCCCTATTGAACATAAAATATTATTAAAGGAACAGAAATACAAGTTACAGGTTAAGAAAAAAAGAACTCCCACTGATATGGCTCTGATTACCCAATACCCTTCCTCATGATTCTATCAGTTTGATATTTTGTGTGCTCTGATATTTAATCTTTTACATTCACATTTGCAGTTACTTAGGAGAATGTATGTTAGTAGTCAACTCTGGCTGCCATAACAAAACACCACAGATAGGGTGATTTAAGCAACAAGTATATCTTCCCACAGTTCTGAAGGTTGGGAGTCAGACCCGACCGCCACATGGGGGTTGTGGTGAGAGCGCCTCTCCTGGCTTGCAGAAAGCCACTTTCTCTCTATGTCCTCACTTAACTGTGTTTAATTCTTAAAGATCATACACTTTCCAGATACAGTCACATTAGTGGTTTGAGATTCAACACATGAATTAGGGGGAGGACGCCATTCAGACTGTGGCAATGCATAATTTTTCCACAATTTTTATCAAAACCTATCACCCATGTTATGATGTTGACATCTTAGTGCATGACTCAAAAGTTGAGAAATATTTCAGAAAAAATCACATTTCTTCAAGTAACTTTCTACATGGTTTTTATCACTCAATGATGCAATTCCAAAATCCATTGAGTTGGGAAAGCTGTTTTTAAGTAGATGAAAGATTTCATTCCTCCCTGCAAAGATGGGCATGATTTAATTAGGCTTTAAAAAAAAGCACTTTGGTTTCTTCCTGTGGTCCTGCTTAGGGCAAAAGGAGGAGATTTAGTAAATCTATAACATAAAGCCTATCCTGGCTTTGAACTTAAGCATGGTTTCTATTTGTGAGGAATTGTTAATGCATTTTAATGGTTTTTTTTTTTTATGTTTTCCTTTTATGGATTGTGTGTTCCTTCTCTGCAGACTCCCAGGCCTTTAAACATCATTAAACAAAACAATGGTGAGCAGATTATTAGGAGAAGAACAAGAAAGCGCCTTAACCCAGAGGCACTTCAGGCGGAGCAGCTCAACAAACAGCAGAGGAGTGGCAGTGAGGAGCAAGTCAACGGCAGCCCCTTAGAGAGGAGGTCAGAAGATCATTTAACGGAAAGTCACCAGAGAGAAATGCCACTCCCGAACCTGAGTAAATATGAAGCCCAGAGCTCATTGACTAAAAGCCATTCTGCTCAGCAGCCAGTCCTGGTCAGCCCATCTCTGGATATTCACAAAAGGATGCAACCTTTGCACATTCAGATAAAAAGTCCTCAGGAAAGTACTGGAGACCCAGGAAATAGTTCATCTGTATCTGAAGGGAAAGGAAGTTCTGAGAGAGGCAGCCCCATAGAAAAGTACATGAGACCTGCCAAACACCCAAATTACTCACCACCAGGCAGCCCCATCGAGAAGTACCAGTACCCCCTTTTTGGACTCCCCTTTGTACATAATGACTTCCAGAGTGAAGCTGATTGGCTGCGGTTCTGGAGTAAATATAAGCTCTCCGTCCCTGGGAATCCGCACTACTTGAGTCATGTGCCTGGCTTACCAAATCCTTGCCAAAACTATGTGCCTTATCCCACCTTCAATCTGCCTCCTCATTTTTCAACTGTTGGATCAGACAATGACATTCCTCTAGATTTGGCGATCAAGCATTCCAGACCTGGGCCAACTGCAAATGGTGCCTCCAAGGAGAAAATGAAGGCACCATCAAATGTAAAAAATGAAGGTCCCTTGAATGTAGTAAAAACAGAGAAAATTGATAGAAGTACTCAAGATGAACTTTCAACAAAATGTGTGCACTGCGGCATTGTCTTTCTGGATGATGTGATGTATGCTTTGCATATGAGTTGCCATGGTGACAGTGGACCTTTCCAGTGCAGCATATGCCAGCATCTTTGCACGGACAAATATGACTTCACAACTCATATCCAGAGAGGCCTGCATAGGAACAATGCACAAGCAGAGAAAAATGGAAAACCTAAAGAATAAAACCTTAGCACTTAGCACAATTAAATAGAAATAGGTTTTCTTGATGGGAATTCAATAGCTTGTAATGTCTTATGAAGACCTATTAAAAAATACTTCATAGAGCCTGCCTTATCCAACATGAAATTCCCTTCTCTTATGATTCTTTCTTTTGATGAGTAGGTTACCAAGATTAAAAAGTGAGACTAATGGTGAGAAAAAAAAGAAAGGAATATGGTAAATAGTCACATTCTACAACCTCGTAGGTCGAAATCTTCTTGGTGAATGTGTACTGTGGCAATGACCCATAAGAAGTACCATCAGACTATAGTTATTAGATTTGTAAAGAAAGAGTTCAAAGCTGCCTGGAATTTGAAAGGGTTTACATACCATGAGTCTAAAGCAGTGTTGGGCTGGCCATTGGCCCATGTATTCAAAAACCCATAAAATGTTGCCTAAATTTAGAAGTATCATGAAATCCTAGGCAGAGCAGGAAAAAATCTAATCTCTGGGGCTGTGAAAGGAAAATGGCGCCCTCTTAGATCAGTCTGCTCTCCTTGACCGTGTTTCAGAATTAGACCTAGAAATGTGAGCTGTGGTGAGGCTTGGTGAGAGATTGGCAAGGATGTGAGAGCCGGTGGCACAATGCTTTTGGCCAGCCCTGCCTGTACATACACATGCACACCCTCTCTGATATTTTTGTCCTTTAGATGTTCGAATACGCCTTTTGAAAGTAGTCCTTTTGTTTGCCATTTAGGTTCATTTTGTCCAAATATATATGCATTTTTAAAACCAATGTCCTCAGTGCTTATGTAGTAATTTTCATTGTAGCCAGATATTTCTTTCTTGTATGCGATGAACCAGTGTGGATTTGTTTTTGAAGCCTCCTCTTGGTCCCTAATCTCACGTGGCACATGATAACTAATGAGATCCCCTCACTTCAAAAGACTAGATGGATATACAAAAGTTCAGACCATGGGCTTAATTCGTTTAGAACACATGGTATTTCTCCACAAGGTAACCTGCTGTATTTATTTATTTTCTTTTGGTTTAAATATAATTTCCAAACTTTGTGGTCAGGCAGTGTCTAAGGTTACATTACCACAGACTGACGGTGTGTGTACCAATCAATTCCTTCATTAGAGTTATACAGGTTTAGTTAAGTAGCATTAAATAGGATAGGATTCTTAGAAGTATGTCTTCATATTTCTTTTAATACTTAAGGCTTTGTAAAACTATCCATGAAGGGAAAGCTCCTCAGCATAACTGCTCAGGGAAATAGGGCTAAATAACTGAACATTAAATAATTGGTTTAAGGTGCTGTTAGTCGAGCCTCAATGCTTGCTACAAGGATGTATGTACAAGGACTGACTTTAATAATTTGCATTATATTGTCCCAACCAGTAGTTTATTTTTTGCCACAGAGATGTAGAAGATATTACAAGCTACTGGATGCACTGTCAGATTAACTTATTTCATTAAAGAAGTTGGGAGAACAAATAGGAAAAAAAAACTTATTTTTCTAGTAAATATTAATGTATTACATTTCAAATAATGGTGCCTGACATATTGAATAATTATTTTCTACAGTGTACGTATGCAACGAAGATATTCCATCATGCATTAGAGTCTGTTCTGGCTCTGCCTAGCTGTTTACATTTGCAAATGTAGCAAACAAGGTAATGAAGCAACTATTTCTATTGCGGTAGATATCTGTTCGTGTGTGTGTGTGTGTGTGTGTGTGTGTGTGCGCACGCATGTGCGTGCGCGTTAAAATTGTAAAGGGTAACATGAAACAAATGAAAGTTCTTGATATAATGGTATGGAAAACAAGAAGGAAATGAAAATATTTTTATGCCTATTTAGACAAAAAAAAAAAGGGTAGCACTATTCATTCCAAGTACTTTTTCTTTTTAATTTTTAAGCTCTTAACTCACATTGTTATGCTTAAAATGATAAACATATATCCTCTTTTTATTGCTTTGTCTATGTTTCAGATGAAACATTTCAGAAATTGTTTTGATGAGTGTTGCTGGAACCTGCAGCACTGATGTTTTTATTGCATTCTTGTAGTCGCATTTGCACTCCGTTTTTTTTTTACATTAATTCGCAGTTGCTTTGTATTGTTTTGTTCTGTTTTGTTTTGGGTTTTGTTTCTTTTTCTCAATACCAGGTCTTCGGTTTTTAGAGTTGGATGGCAGGTTGAGGTTCAACCAGTTCATGACTGTTGTAGTGAATGAAGTTAAACATGTCTTTCTGATGTTGTGTTGTCATTTCCATTCTTGCATTTTCGTTTTCATGTAAAAAGAGGGAGACACAGAAAGAAAGAAATCAGGACTAAGCCTTCTGCTTCAGTTTCATTTTTAAAGGGCTCCATTCTGATCTCACCTATTGCATAGCTCTAATATTCACATCAACTGAAATAAAGAAATGGAAAGAGGAGCTCTGACATCCAAACAATGTAATTTATCTTTCTTAGGAACTTAATGAATGCATCTCAGTTGTACAGGCAGACTTGAGAGGTGGCAAGCAAAGACCTAAAAAAGAGATTTCCCAAACAGTAACACCGCATTTAGTTTTCTTAATAGAAAGACTGGTAACCAAGTGTATACTCTGGCAAACCTCGAGCAACATTGAATGGGGACTGCTCAAATCAGCAAAACACCAGAAGTTTGGTTAAGTTGGGCAATTATACAGGTATGTCTCTTGGGGTAAAACAACTCCATCAGCAGTTTCTTCAGTGTCAGACACAAATAGGTTGTTCACTTTTGGCGTCTGTGCCTTTTTATTTTCATGTGATTTTCTTTTTCCTCAGACAGGTTGGTAGTAATGTTTAGCATTGGAAAATACATATCACTATTCTTGGACTCTTTATGGTCAATCCACTTTTGGTGGAATATTCTTGGATAGCATTGACATGCTAGATCTTATTTCTTCATTCTTGATTTTTTTTTTCATTTTTGTTTTTGTTGTGTTAGCTATTTTGATGGAGAAGAGGTTGACCTTTTCTAAAAAAAAAAAAAAAATGAAAATCTATCATGACACTAAAATACCCCTTATTTTTTTTTATTTATGAGAGCCTTTCTTCCATCTTTCAAAATAGATTACAAAAATGATTGGTTGTTATTTTTACTTTATTTGGTTTTAAGATGTCATTTTGTCTTAAGTTGTGCTTTTTCAATGAGCTGTTTAGGTACTTAATTTCTTTTGAGGACTTTCAAGATGACTTAAGAATCTTCCCCTTTCCGAAAAGGCTTCCCAAACTCTGATGAAAACTGTATGCCAGCTAAAATTGTATGCCATTTAAACACCCTAAGTCTCTTTAAATCCCTTGTCGATATTCAACGTTAGGCCAGGACCAGCTCATACATTCTCATTCTCCTTTTTCTCATTCTTTCTCCCTTCACCTCTCACCCATATAATCATGTTGTTGTTGGGGGTTGAAAAACCATAGAGCCAGCCCGCCTCACAAGGTTGTGGATTGCGAGACACTACACGACTCTATGTGGTGAGAAGAGGATGGAGCTCTAGAGGTTCACAGGTTGACTCCGTAGTTCAAAAGGGAAGGCATGTTCCCTTCTTTCCACGTGACATATTGAGATGTTCTTTCAAAAAAGTCAACTTTGAAGATAGTGATGTTTTGTTCTAAACGGTTCTCTTTTAGTCAAGGTAGGTTTTAGAAAACAAGCATGGTGATTCTTTTCTCAGATAATATTAATGAGAAGAAGAAAAAAGTGATGATCATTACCAGCTCTTTGTTGAAGCCTGTGGTAGCACATTATGGTTGCACATGTGCACATAATCTATTATGATCCAATGCAAATACAGCTCCAAAAAATAGTAAATGTATATATATTTTTGAATGCCTGAGGATAGACATTTTTCTTAATAAATTTAAGAGTATCAATACTGCTATTAAAATCATTCTTAGCCTCCTGCTGTGTGGCTGTAAAACATCACCAGGTGATGTGTTTGGAGACCTCGGGACTGCCTATGCCTGTGTAGTTAGTGAACATTAACCCAGCTCTGGAGGGGGAGTGTCTGCCATCCATCGGTGGAAGTATGGAGCCCAGAAGCTCGTCTTCAGCTTCTGGGCTGCATGCCAGCCTTCTGCCTGAAGTGTACCTGAACTCACAGCTTCCTGTTTTTAGGTTGAGGGCCATCACAGAAAACACAAGACATTTTTTGGTGAGCAAGTAGGTAAAAGCTTGCCCTCCTAGATCACAGGAGAAAATGGAGGAACTGAAATTCAACCCGAATATAAAACTAAATATGCTAACCAAAGGTAGGTACAAGTAGGTGGGATTCTATCAGCAGGCAACTGTGCATTGAGAGGAGAGTAGAAAGACATGTATCAAGACCTTGAAGGGCTGTGTTCTTTTCCCAAAGAAAGACTTGGCCAAGGGCAGAAGGCATGGCTTCTTTGAAGAGCACTTCCTTTTGGTTTTCCAATTACTGTGTCCTAGACAGCGGACTCACGTGTTCCTGGTAGCGGTGCAATTGTTTAAAAAGTATCCATGGATATTTGCAGTGATTAGGACCTCCAGAAGATACTAAGGCAGAAGCGTGTCAAGTCAGGGATGAAGAAAATGTGAAATTCAACATTGATCCGCACACAGAAACTGGATAATGTATGCTCATGTGTTGTCTCTTGAAAGGAAAGGTAGAGCTGTAAGCTTCGCTCCATCCTGCACCAGAGAAGAGCAAGAGTAATTTTACATGGAAATGTTACTCACCAGAGAAAACGGTCCTTCAAGTCCCAAAACTGTATTCTGATTTTACCCCTGGTTTTCTCTTCATTATATGACCTGCAGCAAATCACTTTTTCTTTTTGTGCCTCAGGTTCCTCACCTGTAAAATGGAAAAAATATATATATTAATAATAATATTAATAATAATAATAATGGTAATGTAGTACTTGTTTGTAAAGCACTTTGAGATCCTTGGTTGAAAGGCACCATGGGAGTGCCAAGTATTATTATATGGCCAAGGGGCTTATTTAAACTCTCAGTTCCCAAGGGCCAGGAAAGTTTGGAGTCCTTTGTGTTAGAGATGAGCTGTAAATACCATAACTAGACAGCCTATAGTGTTGGCTATGAAGAGGCAAAACTATTACAAGGCTGATAAAAACCATAGTTTTTTTAATGGCTACCAAGGCAGATATCACAATAGGAAATGCCAAATTCCTTCGGGTGGACAATTGGACAACATGGATAACCTGGGGGGTGGGGTGGGATGGGAAACATCTCAAAATGCCAATGTAAAATTAACTTGCAGCAATATTCACCAGCAGAAAATGTCTTTCTTACGGAATGATTTCATGTTGCTAAGAATAAATTCAATTTGTAGTCCTGATTTGAATATTAGAATGTTGGCTATAATAGTTCTGTTCTTACAACACATGGAATTTTTTTTTGTTTTATTTAATTTTGTTTTCATAGTGCATGTTCATTTCTACTCACAAACATGTTCTTGGTGTATTTCTTATGCAAACAATCTTCAGGCAGCAAAGATGTCTGTTACATCTAAACTTGAATAATAAAGTTTTACCACCAGTTATACATAACGGTGTTGGTATGGTTTATGTGGATTCCTTTTCATCTATGTAGCAATAGAAAATATGCGCCATTGTAACATATAGACAGGCTCTAATGAATTGAGATGGTGAAATCAAATCACCACTTAGAAATACGACTACGACTGAAAAAAGCCTGGATTCTCTCAATTTGTTTTGCTCTTTTTTTCCCCCGGTCACCAAACTCTTATTGATAGATTTAAAAAGTATATACTAGGTTTTTCAGGAAGATTAACAATAAACCTTGTGTTTATTTCAAAAACATTTATTGAGTATCAAGTTTTGAGTGTTGAGTATTGGGCAATGATTGTTACAATATGTAAAAACTCCAGCTATTGAAGTTTTACCTCGATTCAATTCAATATACCCATATGAATACGACCTAAAGATACTGATAAGTCATTTCAAGGAGTTTATATTAATATATTACAATGCTTTGTTTGTTTGCTTGAAATGAAATGAATCAGAGGAGGTTTCCTGAGGGTGATTTTGAAAGAGGAAAGAGGCAGAAGAAATCCAGGTAGGAAAGGACCTGAGAGGACTCGCCCAAGTGTTTTTAGGCAGAGGACAAATACAAAAAGTTTAGGACATAGCATATATAAATAACTCATTGCTTCAGAATATTTGTTTCTAAAATTTCAAGTTAATTAGTATCTACCTTCCTTGCACAATATCCACTTGTCATTTTTGTGAACCTAAAGTAACAAATCTTGTATTTACTTTTTCTAGCTCTTTCTCCTCTCCCTTGTTTTGAAAACAGCAGAGTGGAGGCTTTGAGGGGCTTCCGTAATGCTAATAAGATTGTTTAAAATCTGGAGGCAACATTCTAGAGATAAGAGTATGGTAATATCACTGTGATTCTCCCCCCCCCCTTATATGAATATGTGATTCTCATACTAGAGACCATTTTTTCAGATAAAGCTGAATAAACTTTGTTCTCATCCAGGACTCTCAGAATTCAGAAGGAGACATCTGTGGCCAATGGCTATTTCCCACTGCTAGAGGGGAGAGAGGAGTGAGTCTGCCCTGTCGGCCTCCCACACCTGTCAGCCTCCCAGCTCTGAGAGTGGAGCAGGATTCAGGAACTCAGTTGAACAAAGGAGCAGCAGGCATTAACCTGTGTGGGTGAAGCCAGCTGGGTGGAGACTTCTGGAGCTGGAGGGCTGTGTAAAGGTAGCTTTCCCTGGCTCCTTGGCTCCTATTGCCAAGCTGACTTGTGTTCCCAGATTTTCAGTTTTCAGGAAAAACTGGACAAAGGGAATTTTATATGGAATCTAATTTTTAATGTCAGTGTCTGCCTTTAAAAAAAAAAAAATACTGCAAGCCAAACAAAACACTTGTTAAGAATAAATTCCACCCATAGACAGGCAGAGTGTGACCCCTGGAGCTTGAACAATAGTGAACTCTGATAACTGGCAGGGAGGAGAGTGGGCAAAGGGCTGAGGTTAGCTGTGGTTTCTCTGGGTTTTGTCTCAGGTCCCAGTGTGCCTCCAGCTCTGCCAGAAAGTCCAAAAGCACTGTGGCCACAGCACCTGCCTGATTTCTTTTGGAGCCAAATCTGCCTCAGACGAAAAGCATTTGCACAGAGGAGAAGCAAGCCCAAAAAAAAATTTTTTTTAGCATACTGCTAATTACTTTGTACTGTTGTTCTCCATCTTTGTAACCCCAAGTACAGTTTTTCTGTTTTAAATATATTTTCATTGATTTCAGAGAGGAAGTGTGTGTGTGTGGGGGGGAGAGAGAGAGAGAGAGAGAGAGAGAGAGAGAGAGAGAGAGAGAGAAAACATCAATGATGAGAATCATCATTGCCCCTACTGGGGATGAGCCCACAACCTGGGCATGTGCCCTTGACCGGAATCGACCCTGGGACCCTTCAGTCCATAGGCCAATGCTCAATCCACTGAGCCAAACCAGCTAGGACAAGTTTTTCCTTTTTTAACACACTGGTATAAACAAAAAATATCTCAAAAACAATTAAAAGTTAATGTTCAGTCATGCCCAAGATGTCCTTATATCTGACTCCATGTCATATTTCAGAGAGAAACTAACAGCAGTAGAAAAGTAAAACATAACAATAGATGGGAAGGGAGGGGCTTTTCATGTTATGGTTGATCGTTTTAATGAACAAAAAATTTTAAGCCCTGCGGGTATGGCTCAGTGGATCCATGAATCAAGAGGTCGCTGATTCAGTTCCTGTCAGGGCACTTGCCCAGGTTGTGGGCTTGATCCCCAGTGAGGAATATGCAAGAGGCAGCTGATCAATGATTCTCTTAATCATGTTTCTTTCCCTCTCCCTTCCTCTCTCTAAAAAATTTTTTTAAATAGAAATAAGTAATTATTATAATGAAATTGTATTGCTAGTTTTATAATACTCTTCAAGATATTCAGAGTTTCAGTAATCTGCAAGTCACCATTCCTAAATATTGCAGTACTTATACAGAATATATTAAATGAGGTAACAACCTATTCTCTTAACTTCCTGCTCAATAACAACAATGAATAATGAATATTAACTTTTTTCTTTAGGTAAGCAGTAGAGACTGGGATAGCCAAAGTTATTAGAAAAGATAATCACACTTTTTAATTATTTTCATAAATAGAAGGTAAATTCCCAAGTTAAAAATATATAAGGGCCAAACTATAAGCAATTTACCAGGAATATTTAGGAACTGAAAACCCACTAATACATCACAGACTTTTTCTTAGACTATGTACCACCACTTACATGAAAGCAATGTCTGCCCTCATCATGTTTACACATTAGTTGGTTTTGTGTGTGTGTGTATGTAATATACAGCCAACAGTATTTTCTTCCAAGCTTCAATTTCCTTACATATTTTGTTTACAAATAGCATATACTATTACCCAAGAATCATGTGTCCTGCAAAGCTCAATTTGATATCATTATGATGGTTTGTTTCTATAATTTTATTTTTTACAGTTGCCTTGATTTTTTTTTTCTCCAGTGAAACTGTTTGTGCCATTATTTTGTTCTTGGTGTTGACACACAGTACAAGCCAAATCTTTGTGCATTTATTCCACAAATACTAATTGAGCCTTCACCAAGTACCAGGCCCTAGGACTCTCTCAGTGAAAGAAAGCAGACCCGCCCTAGTTGGGTTGGCTTAGTGGATAGAGCATCCACCTGTGGACTGAAGGGTCCCCAGTTCGATTACAGTCAAGGGCACATGCCTGGGCTGTGGGCTTAATCACCAGTGGGGGGATGCAGGGGGCAGCCAACCGATGTTTCCCTCTCATCATTGATGTTTCTGTTTCTCTCCCTCTGTGAAATTAATTTTTAAAATCCTATCTAATAAAATGGTAATATGCAAATTAACCATCACCCCATCACAAAGATGGTGGTGCCCAGTCCTCTCAGTCCCGCTGGAGTCCCCCAGTCCCGGGGGGGGAAGGGAGGTTGCTGAAAGCAAGCAGTGTGAGCAGCCTGGCGGAATGCTTGCTTTGCTGCCACACCTGGCTCAGGCTGGCCCCCCAGAGCTGGAGCGGACACAGGCAGTCACAGGGTGGCCGGCCCACAGCCAAGCACAGGCCCGGAGAAGAGACTGTGGGCCCACCTCCCTCGGAAGCAGCGCGGGTCCCTCCTGGCTCCCACGGAAGTGGGGGTGGCCTACTGCATGCAATATTGCACGATGGGCTTCTAGTACACACATATTAATAAAAAAAAGAAAGCAGACCCAACCTCCTGTTATGTAGAAGGGAGATAGGCAATAAACATACATATACAGTAAATATATGAATAACATCTCATGTTAGATGATGAAAAATGCTTTGGTGGAAAAAATAAACATAGTCAAGGGGAGGATGGGTGTCATTCAATAGGCTGCACAGTACAGTGTTCATTTGAGCCAAGACTTAAAGGAGGGACTGGCTAAGTGAACAGCTGGTACAAAGGCCCTGAGGTGAGAGAATATAACTGGTAAGTTTGAGAACCAGCAAGGAGGCCAATGTGGCTGGGATATGGTAAACCAAGGGGAAGAGTATTGAGAAACTCACTCAGAGACTAAAGCATCCAGGTGGGAGGAAACCAGGTCATTCAGGACATTGTAGGAGCTTTTGAGGATTTGTGTCTTATTCTGTCTGGAGTGGGGAAGTATTTGATTTATGCTTTAATGGGGTCATTCTCTATATTTGGAATAAATCATAGGAGGTGATAGAAGGTAGAAACAAGGACACCAGGTTGAACACTAATTTAGTAATCTCTACAAGAGATGAGAGGAGCAGAAAAACAGTTAAATTCCAGGGATCATTTTGAAAAATACAACAAACTATATGGCCTGGATATAGGGGGAGAGAGAGAAGAGTAAAAAATTATTCCAAGATTTTTGGTCTGAGCAACTGGAAGAATAGACTAAATGGATCAGATTTGGAGGGGGGAAGCAAAGGAGGTAAATTTTGGACATGCTACCTGTAAGATGCAAATGAAAAGGTCAAATAGACCCTTCGACCTAGGACTGTGGAGTTGGGAGTCGGATAGCATTAGCATATAGGTGATATTTAAAACCATGAGGCTGGCTGAGATAATCTAGGGAGTGCAGAGATAGAGAAGAAAAGTGACCCAATATTTGAATTCGGGGAAATGAGGAGACATGAGCAACAGAAACTAAGGACAGAGGGCCTGTGAGGTAGGAAAACCAAGAGAGTAAGGCATCATGGAAACCAAGGAAAACAAGTATGACAGAGAGAGTGACTGACCTTAGAACGTGCTGCTGCCAGGTCAAGTAGGATAAATGCAGAGGATTGGTCATGAGCTTTAACAACATGGTCAACGACAGAGTGGGCTACATAAACTGAACAAACTGAACATTCAGGCCCTTGTCCAAAAGTGTGAGCTTCAGGATGGTAACATCAGAGGATGAAATGAAGTTCAGTGCTCTGTGTGACTATACAGGTTGCAAGCCCATGAAGCTGGCCCTGGTCAGCAGTGCCTTGACAAGAGCAGTTTTGTTTGTGAGATGGGTATGGAAGCATGTTAGAATAAATTTAAGAGAGAATAGGAAGAGAGGTTTGGAGAACTAAGTGTAGAAACAATTTTGTGGAGCTTTGCTGTAAAGGGATCAGAAAAAAAAGGGATAACTGGCATAAGATATTGAGTCAACTGGGCATTTGCACTCCATTTTGTTTTAGAATGGGAGGAATAATGTTCCTTTTCTACAGAGGATAATGCATTAGAAAGGGCTTTATTCATCTTAAAGGAGAAAGGAGAAAATAGCTGGGGTGATGTTTATTAATAGGTGAATAGGTGAAAGAAAATAGGTTCTTATGTCCATGGGGAGAGGATGACTTTCGAAAAGAAATGAATAGTTCACATTCATTCACAGTCATAGTTGGCAAAGCAGACTGTGTAGACATAGATGTTAGTACATGTGGATGAGATGGCAGAGTCCCCGAAAGCTCTATTTTCTGGATGAAATGTTTTTCTTGAGGCACTACTATGTTGCTTATTACTCCATTTAGAACTCTCCAAGGCACTCCATCAGACACAAGACAATTCACACATTAAATAAGCCAATATGGTTTTGTTATATCTCAATGCATTTGGGTGTTTGGATAAAGTCAGAAAACTCACTTGACTGAAGCTGGTATTTGAATCGCCCTTTAAAAACTGATTCTGTAGCAAACCAAGATGGCAGCATAGGTAAATGCTGGAACTTGCTGCCTCCCACAACAACATCAAAATTACAACTTAAATACGGAACAACCATCATTCAGAACTGACTGAAAGCCGGCTTAATGGAAGCCCTACACTAGAGAAGTAAAGAAGAAAGCATGTCGAGACTGGTAGGAGAGGTGGAAGTGCGGAACAGGCTGGACTGGCATCCACGTGGGGCTGTTTCTTTAACCCAGAGGGAGATTTTCCCTGCAGAGGCCGCCTGAGGAGCAAGGGGTTCCAGCCCCACACCAGACCTCCCAGCCCAGGCTTACAGAGATGGGAAGAGAAGTCCCCATAACTCTGGGCTGTAAAAAAACAGCCGAAGACCTAGGTGTCCCTCTAAAGGGCCAGCACACAAACTTACTCGACCCCTATAAGCTCCAGCACCAGGTGGTGTTGGGGGACACAGACACATACTGAGAAGAACTGGCTTGTCTGGTACCAGGGCAGGAACTCAGGAACAGCTTTCTCCAGACAGGGGTACCTTCAGGGGTCATTGTACCTGTGCTGAGACCTCCCTTGTCACAGGGCTGAATGACAGCCATATATGAGTCTCCAATATCCTGGAGCACACTGTTTGCTCCACCCTACCCAATTTGCAGCCCCACCCAAGCTGTATGCAGCAGCTTTTCCATATGAATGGCCTGTCCTGACTCAGACTTCAGACTTTGTTAAAATCTCTCAAATAATCTGTAGCTGATGTCAGCATACTCCAAACCTATCAATAAAAGGCTCACCACGTGGCACTAGCACCAGCCTGCCTTACTTCACAACTGGACCTTGCCTGGGCACTTCTAAGCCCAATACAAATAGAAGGTATCTGCAAATTTTCCTGTAGCTCCTGCCAGGTGGCCCCGGGCAGTGGCTGACTTTGCACCTCTCTGGAGGCCCAAGAGCCAGTGCACCTTAGTAAACTACAACTCTACACATCCACAAGCGACACACTCAAGGGGCAGACTCAATAAGCACTGAAGCCCTACTAAGCAAGTCCTGCCCCATAGGAGTGTCTCCCCGCAGCCATGCAGCCTCTTCCAGGTGAACTGGGCTGCAACCGCCAGGACTGCAGGGGCCAGTTGGGCTCTCAGTAGGTTCACACAGGAGCTGGTCTGCGAGACCAGCTGGGAGAAAGTGTGATGCCCGCCTGGCTTCTGTGTGGTGACGCTTGCTGGGTGGCCCAGAGGCCCACACTGTGCCCCGGCCCGTGGCGTCTAGCTGCACTCACTGGATCCCCACGTGGGGATTCAGGCACCAATCAGAAAGGACATATGCACCCCTAGGTTCATAGCAGCACATTTTATAATAGCTAAGATTTGGAAACAACCTAGTGCCCATCAACAGATGAGTGGATTAAAAAAATGGTGGTACATCTACACAATGGAACACTATGTGACAGCATGGATGGAACTGGAGAGCATTATGCTAAGTGAAATAAGCCAGTCAGAGAAAGATAAATATCACATGATCTCACTCATGTAGACTATAATGAACAACATAAACTGATGAACAAAAACAGATCCAAAGACAGAGAAGCATCAAACCTCAGAGGGAAGGTAGGAGAGGGTGGGCAGGTGGGAAGAGATCAACCAATGAACTTGTATGCATATATGCATAACACATGTATACAAACAATAGGATGGTGAAGGCCTGGGGTGGGGATGGGGAGGCAGGCTGGGAGAGGCCAGTGGGGGAAAAGGGGACATGTGTAATACTTTCAACAATAATGATTCTTTTTAAAAAATATTATTTCCCATTTTCTTAAATTATAAGAACTTTCTTTTTTAAAGACAACATGCACTTTGTTATGCTAATAAGGAACACCACAGGAAGTGGAGCATTCTTAGTTTCTCTTGATAGGATCTTACAAATTCCTGAAGATACACCCAATGAAATGCAGGATTTTACTGTTTTCCTTGTTAACGCAATTGATTTTTTTGAGTGAATAAATTCATGTTTGTTAGTACTGATTCTGGACTCAGAATTGTGCAAGAGTAGTAACAGACAAAATAGAGTTAAAATTTGGAGCAAACTTGATTTTTCCACAAATGTACCATTAAGTTATAAGGTTGTTTAATTATAAATCTTTTCTCATTTCAAACTATTATCTAAACCTTTTGTTGCATTTTGTTTCATTGTTCATTTTATATCCTTAACAAAAAAAATTTTTTCCATTCTCTTAATAAAATGTTATTTATATTTTAGGGGGAATCTATCTATTATTTACACTATGACTTAAAAATGAGCTAATATATTGTGGAAAGGCTTTGGTTATCTGTTAATAGTGCAACTTTAGTCAACACGGTAACGTCTAAGAAAACACTTAAGAAATGACATCTTGCCTTAGATAGCTAATAAAGTAAGAATCAAGCCCTAACTGGTTTGGCTCAGTGGATAGAGCATCGGCCTGTGGACTGAAAGGTCCCAGGTTTGATTCTGGTCAAGGGCATGTACCTTGGTTGTGGGCACATCCCCAGTAGAAGGTGTGCAGGAGGCAGCTGATCGATGTTTCTCTCTCATCGATGTTTCTAACTATCCCTCTCCCTTTCTCTCTGTAAAAAAAAAAAAAAAAAAATCAATAAAAAATATATTTTTTTAAAAAGTAAGAATCAAAATGGAAAACCCAAATGAAGTGCACGTCAGCCTACAGACGTTTTAGAGAATGAAACTGCTTTACTTTTTCCTACAGTGTATTGCTTTTTCACTTGTAATCCAGCCACTAGCCAATGATATTGTATCAAAGGTTTTTGTTGTTTTGTTTTTGCCAGCAGCACCTGTCTTGCTCTGTAATCCAGTAATCAACTTCCTACATGCAAGTTGCCTCACAGGCAATGGCAACTGTGTGCCCTTATTGGAAAACACAATTGCAGTAGGTTGGCAAATACTCTGGCATTACTGACACATGATGGCAATTAGTACTTCGGCAATCTCAAATGCAGTGGAAAACTTTCTTTCTGAATCGGCGCCAGTTTGCCCTGATTTCCTGGACAGCCTCCATTTAAAGGCTCCCGTTAAGCCTTCCTGGCTATCGTAGGTGCAAGTTGTCCACCAAAAACACACGGGAAGCCTTTCTCCCCTGATGCCTTTCAAACACTATAACCTTCCCAGCATCTTACTGTCCAAAAGGAAAGAGACTCATTTGCTGTTGAAGACACTGGATTCTTGATGATGCCCATTTTTCTTCGCCACTTTAAACGTTATTTCATGAAACTAAAGTTGGGTACTAGCAAAACAGCCAGGAGCATTTTCTTGGATTCAAATCTTGATACCTCGACTAACTCTTAGTAGATATATGTTCATGTCAGTTAATTAAATTTAAAGATGATCACATCATTTTAACAAGGCACACTCCAGGCTGTCTCTTTCCCAGACTACAACCACTCAAGTACTGAAGCCATTAAAACTCCCTCCTTTTAACCTTCCTGCCCTCAACTACTTTAATTTCAAAAACAAACTAAAATGTTTTATAATTAACAAGAATTGTTCTTTACAAGGCAAACACCAATATGAAACTCTGCTGATAGTTCCTAGTACTTCAGTTATAGGATGTTCTTTTACGTGGAAATATGTTTATAGCATTTCTTAAAGATACAGACACCCAGAGAAAACAGTACTGCCTGTTGGCACACAGCATTATCCATGATGGTTTTAGAATATTGATCATTTTAAGATTAAATAAGGATCTATAAATTAAAATTTTAGAACCATGAATACTTTGGATGTTTTTCATTTATTTGGTCTGAAAGGAAGACATGAAATATAACAACCACTAAAACTAAGCCACAACCTTAAAAACTATTAACATGCTGACTACTATTTGGGGGACAATATTTATGAAATTGTTGGAGAAGTTTTATAAACAGCTCCCTTAATTTCAAAAATTTGAGATGCTAATATTGAATGCTTAGGATCTAATCAGTCACCAAGGAAATTCTTTATTTTCCTCTTTAAAACTATATTTTTCCTCTAAAGACATATCTACTTAATGTTTATTATTAAAAATAAATACATAGTAATACTTTGCATTTTGGCAAGTCAGTTTACACACAACCAGTCATTTAACCACTTAAAAAACTTAACAAAGTTTATAAAAACAGACAACCAGGGCAATCTACACAATCTTACTGTGAGCTAAAAAACCAAGGCTGGCTGGCACTGCAGGGCTTCTGTATAGATTCTCTCATGCAAAGAATTGAACCCTGCACCTTCTAGGCACCTGTTAATTTTCTCTTTCCCATGATGACTAAAATCAACTTAGTCTTACCCACAAACATTTCCAGAAATGGGATCCTTATGCATGGTGTTCATCACAATGGGTTTTGTGGTAAACAAAATAACTAAATCATTATTTCATTTTTAGACTGTCAAACATCTCTCAAAATGATACAAACAACAAAATATGTAATTCTCACAGTGAGCACAAGCAAAAGTTTTAATTAAGTCATTAAAGAGGGAATCACCAATGACAAAGTTGGTTCAAAAAGAGCTATGGAAGACTGAAAAATAAATGCTGAACTAAGATTGCTAAATTAGATACAACATGGTGTGTATCTTATTTGGCAATAATAATAATAATTTTTATTTATCTTCATTATTGTATAGAAATTACTTGCATCTTTTTTGAACAAAAAATCATTGTGACTTATCATTTTCTATAAGAGATGTAAAATAACAATAAATAGTTACATTCTTCTGAAATGTAAAATAATAATGTTAAAATAATAAATATTTTAGATCATGCTTAGTGTGACCTTAAAAGGTCAACCAGTTATTGTTGTCCATTTCCAAATTTGGCTATTAACAAAATACAGAAGAATCTTTAAAATTTAAAATATTTGCATTTTACCTAGTATATCCTTTCTAAAAATAAGTTACTTCTCTCTGTGAGTTATGTTATGAATTGAAGTTATATAAAATACAATGAATATACTTTTTTACAGAAAACAATAAATATTCTTTTCAGACTTATAATTGAAACCAAATTCACCACAATATAAATATAAGATTATTCAAGAAAGTTTCCTACTTCTAGCTTATGATCAGTTATAAGAAATCCCATAAGGAAAAAATACAATGATAAAAAGTAGGGTATTGAAAGTAAATGTATAGGGAAACATAAATAGGAAGTTTTTAACAAATACTTTTATTGATTTCAGAGAGGAAGGGAGAGGGAGAGGGAGAGAGAGATAGAAACATCAATGATGAGAGAGGCTAACTTTTGCACACCCCCTACTAGGGATCCAGCCCACAACCTGAGCATGTGCCCTGACCTGCAATCAAACTGTGATCTCTTGGTTCATAGGTCAACACTAAACCACCAAACCACACTGGCTGGGCATACACACACACACACACACACACACACACACATACATATATATATATATATTTTGATTTTTTATAGAGAGGAAGGGAGAGGGATAGAGAGTTAGAAACATTGGTGAGAGAGAAACATCGCATCGATCAGCTGCCTCCTGCACACCTCCTGCTGGGGATGTGCCCACAACCAAGGTACATGCCCTTGACCAGAATCGAACCTGGGACCCTTCAGTTCGCAGGCCAACCCACTGTCCACTGAGCCAAACCAGTTAAGGCTATTTTTTTTTAATGTTTTGAAGTGAGTGGTATCTCATAAAAGGTCACAGAAAACTCTCAAATTCAGGCAAAACTTCTCTGTTCTTGCTCAATATTTTATGAATCACTATAACTTCCTTCTTTTCCAAAGCATTGAGGAGTGTACCAAAAATCCCCCTTTGGGCCAGAGGATGTTTTGGATATTCTCTTAGGAAATTACAGCAAAATAATTCTCCCACCCACTACCATTTATACATATCTCTGCTATTCTAGCCATTGTTTTCTTAATAACGGACTGGTGCTACAGATGCTAATGACAGAAAATTTATCCTTCAACTTGCCTTTGGGTTATTCCAGAAAACATTTTGATATCTACCAGAAGAGGGCAGGGAAGGGAAGAGGAGGTAAAAATACATTCCAATGACTTCGTTGCATAAGATCAGAAAAGACTGAGCATATTTCTACTTTGTTCTTAGTTTCTAGCATTACATTGAGTAAAAGTGAGCATTTGATCAACATTGTTTGATTAAATGGAATCACTTGTTAATCTGAAAATGTCTACTAAAGGAAGAGATTTTAACCAAAATAAAAAGCAAGTAATATTTGGGAAATTTGGGGGGATTAAAAGTCTATGGAATTGCTTTCCTTTTTTCAATTTTTCCCTTTTTATTAAGTATATTGGGGTGACACTGGTTAACAAAAGTGTACAATTCTACAGGTGCACAATTCTACAACACATCATCTGTACACTGTATTGTGTGTTCATCACCCTAAGTCAAGTCTCCATCCATCACCATTTGTCCCCCTATACCCTCCTATACCTCTTCCACCCTCATTCCCTGGCAATCACCATCCTGTAGTCCATGGCCATGAGTTTTTTTCTTGTTTGCTCAATCCCTCCATTCCCCCAACCCAAACTCTATCCGCTCCACAGCTGTCAGCCTGCTCTATCTATGAGTCTGTCTCTATTTTGCTTGTCAGTTCATTTTGTCCTTTTTTCAATTTAATATCCACAGAAATTCTTTGAGACAGAATAGTCATTGAATAAACACTTATTGATTTAATCATGAAGGGTCAAGGACTGGAAATGTCAGGGACAATCTATATCACTAAATGCATACTTGAGAAACTGCCAAACCCAAGTTTGTTCTTGATTTATCCATTTCTGGACCTTACAAGTTAGCTACATCAGAATCAATGAAAGTTCTCTAATGTGCCTGTACTGATTTTTTTGTTGTTGTTAAGGTAATATGCATACTTTTTCAAACAAAAGGTCACCCTGAACTTCCTCTGGAAGGTTGGTAGCAATCTTCAATTGGGAAATTCTGCTATTTTTTAATTTTTTAGATTAATAACTTCCTATTTCTTTCATTAAAAAATGTATTGTTTTGTTGAAAAAGATTAATTAGAGAAACAAGATGGCGGCATAGGGTAGACACCGTATATGCAGCTGTGAACAACTATTTCAGAAAAACCACGAAAAGAA
Source organism: Murina feae (assembly GCA_004026665.1). Lineage (NCBI taxonomy): Eukaryota > Metazoa > Chordata > Mammalia > Chiroptera > Vespertilionidae > Murina > Murina feae. The sequence goes on from PVJC01004860.1 coordinate 61,567, forward strand.
CACATGGACACCACTCGCACCCACAGGACGGCTGGCTGAGTGAAAATCCTACAACTAGAGAAGAGTCTGAGACTCAGAGCAGCAGCGGAAGCAAAGTACAGAGGTACGGAGGCGTGCGCAC
>PVJC01004861.1:0-61818 GCA_004026665.1 Murina feae
TATGGTTATATTTCTTTAAAATTTTATTTTATTTTTAAATATATTTTTATTGACTTCAGAGAGGAAGGAAGAGGGGGAGAGAGATAGAAACATCAATGATGAGAGAGAACCATTGATTGGCTGCCTACTGCACACCCTCTACTGGGGATTGACCCTGCAACCTGGTATGTGCCCTTGACCGAAATTGAACCTGAGACCCTTTAGTCCGCAGGCCGACACTCTATCCACTGAGCCAAACCGGCAAGAGCTACGGTTATATTTCTTAAGAGGCTTCAGGCCTCATTTTATATCTTAGATTCTGTTTGCTCTGCGTGAATTACTTGGCTCTGCGTAAGTCCTGAAAAATTATGTGAAAGAAGTATTAAAAAAAAGTGCATTGCTTTCATCAATTTTATTTTTTGCATTTGTGCATCAAAGTATTGCTTTTAAAAACATAATTGGGAATATTACTTTCGTAATTAGTATATAGATATAGATATGTAAAAGCCTAAATGACTGTTATGACTAAACGACCAGAATTACTGGTTGACCAGTCTCTATGACCTGCACTGACCACCAGCGGGCAGATGCTCATGGCAGGAGCTGGGGTTGTAATTTGGGTGGAGTGGGGTCTCGGGGAATCACCAGGGCGGTGCAAACAGCAATGGCTGACAGTCAACCCTTCCCTGGAGAGGTCCTGGGGTCTCTGTGTCCTGAGGCCCCATGCAGGAACAGTGATCACTGTGAGCACCTCTGAGAGAAAGCCCTCACGTTCTGGCCTGATGCCAGATGGTCCAGTTTCTGTCCGTATGCGCCTGGGACCCCAGATTCTCATCTGGAACTGGAGTTCAGGGCAGTTGGGAGCTTGTATCTCCCTACCAATTGAAAAAGACAACAGCGTACCCAGCTGCCAGCCCCTTTTGCCTGCACCTCCGTACTTCCACACTTCCACACCTCTGCACCTCCTACTGGACTCAATGCGCTTTTCTCTTTCCTTCTAGTTGTGGAATTTCCACTCAGCCAGCCTTCCCGTGGTTCGGGATGATACTCGTTTTGTCTTTTAGTTGTAGTTTTAATGTGGTTGTACGCGGCAGCTAGTTCAGGTGTTTACCTATGCCGCCATCTTGGTTCGTGCCAATTGTCTACTCATTTCCTTGGATCCTAGTTTCTGAGCCACTTATTTTTGTGGTTTAAGCACACTTAGCGTACTTACGGCCTATTGTATAATAGTTCCAACGTTCAGAACACACGAAGGTAGCGTTTAATGGTCATGACTTGGAAGTGCTTATGTGACCTAAGTGCCATCTTAAGGAAAAGCTACCCTCATCTAATGTAATGTCGTGTTACGACCTTTCCATTTCTCTCTTTACGACGCAGGACATCCGGGATCCTCTGATGCGGTGGCTGGAGAAATGTGTGGATGCTGGCGGAGTAATAAAATCCAGCAAGCTCTCCCTCACGTTTGTCCCATCCTGCTCGCCTGAAATAGAAGCCACCCTAACAACTCTCCCCGTGGTGACTGACACGACGGCCTTCTCATCCGAACATTTTAACCTGGAGATCTACCGGCAACATTTGCAGACCAAGCAACTTGGGAAAGTAATTCTGTTTGCTGAAGTGACATCCTCCACCATGAATCTTCTGGACGGGTAAGTGGAGGCCCTGTGCAGATGAGTCCTACTACGTGAAGGTTCGTTCCCTCCTTCTGGATAGGCGCATAGAGCAAGAAGGCTCCATCATCCCGTCAGGAAGGCAGGCGTAGCGCTGTCCTAGAAGACTCCAATGCAGGAAGAGAAATGAAGTGCACTTCTTTGGTCCCAGGTTTGCGTTCTAAAGAATGGGTGGTTTCTGTGCCCTTTTTAAAATCAGGCCTTTCCGAATGTTCTTGGGGAAAAGCGGGTTTAAACAGGTGGCGTTGCTGTTCAAGTTATCGGTCCGCTTTCGCGTTGCCAGCACCGGCGTTAAACCTTTAGTTCACGCTCCTTGCGAGGGCGCCAGGAGGGCAGGTTTGCAGGACGTGGAAGCTGTGTTCAGTTGAAACAGGTCGGAGCTTTGTGCTCTGCTACGCTCCTGCCCAAGACATTTTTGGAGCACTCTGTAATCCCATGTGGATGTTCGACATTTATTAAAAATTTTCCTTTCTGTTCCTTCTGTTTCCTGGACATTGATTAAAGGTTAAAAAATGGAAACCAGATGAAAGGACTTGTTTAAACTCCCAAATTAGTCAGTATTAATTAATGCTCTTACTTTGAGATAGTTTAACAAGGAGGGTTACAGAGGGAGTAAGAAAAGCATCTTCCCTCAACATGGGGCTGAAATGTAAGGAATGTTAAGACTCCCCCCCCCCCCCCCACTGAAACCCAGATGCCCGGTTTCAGACACATCCCCCTGTTAGACTGCATGGTTAGCTGCATAATTCAGTGTATGGAACATATGGGAGGATTTGGCCTCTCTTCTTAGTAACAACTTCTGGAATTTGATAGCATGTTGATATCAAACGATAACGTTAGGATTTCTTGACCCTCGTTCTCAAAGTCGTGGAAATGGCTGCTTTACTGGGTATAGAGGCTGTAGGAGAAGCATTCATGAGGCAGCAGTTTTCAACCTTTTCCCCCTCACGGCACACACAAGCTAGTTGCTGAAATCTGCCGCACACCATATGGTTTCCGCTGACTTGACACAGAACAACAGGTATGATTTTTATTCATTCCCATCGGACGCCTATGGTTGTGTTGGCTGTTGTCGTTTTTTGACAACCGAAGGGAAAAGCAGTCAGTGCCCCTGACTCATCAGTCAGGTGTCTCATGTTTAAAAGCCCCCGCAGCACACCGGTGGGCATCGCTGGTGTAGGGGAATCGACAGAGTGCGGGGAGCAGTAGGAAGGGGAACACGAGGCGTGGTAACCACACTTCTTGTTTACTGAGCTGTTTGTGTGGTCATAGGTTCTTTCCCCACAGAGTTCCCATCACTCCTGCCTCCACTCCCCTTCCGCCATCCCGCTCCCCCCACCCCCCAAGTAGAGAAGATGCCTGTTCTTGCAGGTGGAACAGTCCTACTTGCTGTACAAACCTGTGATAATCTTTTGTTACTCCAATGAACAGTCTGTTATATTGAGAGGGTGACCCATTATAATTACATCTTCTAAAAAAAAAAAAATCAAGACCTGGCATTTAACACAGGATTTGGGAAAGTAGAATGTGGATGGAAAACATTGGCACTTCCGAGCTTTTTTGGTATTTCCGGGATCATAAGGGAAGATTGCTTTATGTTGGACGATCTTGAAACATTGGAATAATGGTCTGTGTGCTTGTGTGGCGGGCAGTGCGTCACCGGGATGCCTGTGGTGCCCTGCTAGGGTTTCCTTACGCCCCGGGGAGCCTGCGTGTAGGATGGAAGGTAATGCCATGCAGACGCACTGCTTCAGGACCCTGAATATGGGTAAGCTCTTTTTGATACTGAACTTTTAATAAAAAAATAAGAATTCTGTCTACACAGCGTGGCTCTGTACACGTGTATAGCTGAGCTCGGTGACAGTGGAGCCGGAAACTTCTGTAGGATTAAGACTTTCTGTTTTTACGAAAGAAAAATATTTTAACTCTCCCGGGGGCATTTACAAATCTTTTCTTTTTCTCCTTCTGCCTGGTCTCTTTGAGCACAGAGGGAAATGGCTTTGATGGCTGATGGCTGACCCTCAGCTGGGCTCAGAGCAGACCCTGAGAAGTAGTTGCTGCTCACCGAGACTTACCCTCTGACGTGGTAACTCACTATACCCGAGGCCGAGAGACTGAGGAGAAGCGCCTGGGGTCCGCAGCCTTTTTCTAGGGAAGGAACTTGAAGAGGTCACCTTAGTGACAGAGTTGTCCACAGAGGAACTACGAGATCTACAAGCGAAACATATGACTTACTTAAACTTCCTTTTTTTAAAAAAATCTTTTTTGTTGACAGTATGCCATAGATACTCCTTTCCCCCATGAACCTCTTCCAGCCCGCTCCCGCCCCCTCCCCACCCCATTGTGTGTGTCCACGGGCCATGCACATATGCACACAAGTTCATTGGTTGAGCTCTCCCCACCCACCCTCCCCTGCCTCCCCTCTGAGGTTCCACAGTCTTGGCTTATTACTTCCTAAGCATAAGACCAGCTAGTGTTATATTGGATCCTACATAAGCCACCCTTACGGAGACACAGTGTATTGTGGCAATACTAACGGTAATAATAGCCAACATGTAGTGAAAGCTTTTATCTCCCAGACACGGCTTTTATGTGCTTCACACGTGTCCACTAGTTTCCTACATCACCTCTCAGGGCCTGGGGTCATCGCTGGAACCGATGCAGACGCTGTCATCAGCGTGTGTGGGATCGCTGCTGTCTCTGCATGTTTATGCTGATTACATGGCACCACGTCCACGGGTCAGCTCGCTGGGCGGCAAGGGCTTCCAGGCCTCCCACCGGGTTTGCTCCACGCTTGTTTCTCTCTACATCCACGGCTCCTGCGGCAGCTGAGTGGCTCTTTCCTATGGATTGGACTAACAGTGAAATTTAAATTAGATATAGATCTTTTAAATATATATATATATTTTATTGATTTCAGAGGGGAAGGGAGAGGGAGAGAGATAGAAACATCAATGATGAGAGAGAATCATGGATCGGCTGCCTCCTACATGCCCCGCAATGGGACCTAGCGCACAACCTGGGCCTGTGCCTTGACCAGGATGGAACCATGACCTCCTGGTTCATAGGCCGGAGCTCAACCATTGAGCCATACAGGCCTGGCAGATATAGATCTTTATTATAAGGCTTCTAAAATCCTGTCTTCCTATTTCTACCCCCACCCCTTTGGGACCTGTACCGGCTAAATATTGAGAATTCCCTTCCTGAGAAAGGAGGAAGCCTGTGTGCTGCCTGCGGTTGAGTTGGCGCCCCCTCCTGGCGACCCTGTGAATGAGCACCGTTCCCACCCCCAGCAGCCGGGCTCAGCTCCTGCACTCATGCATCTTCTGTGGAGTCAGTCCCTCTCATGTTTGGCTTCCCTCTTTCCCTGCTGTCTTACATTTTCTCAGCATTAGTATTTTTTCCAAAGAACCCTGCCTCCTCATGATGTGCCTGAAGTTGGGGCGTCTTCATAGTTTTGTCATTTTGGCTGCAGGGATATTCTCTTCCGTTGCTCTGGGACCCACTTGCTCGCCTTGCTGGCGGTCCGGGGTACCGCAGAGCTCTCCTCCAAGCCTGTTGGAGTTGCCTCCGTTTTCCTAGCGGCCTTCTCTGCCTCTGCCCCAGACATGGTGTCCACGGTAACCCAGGTGTGGGCGATATTAGCCTTGGTCTCTAAGGAACGTCTTTGCTCTTGAGTGCATCCTGGGAGGCAGAGTGCTGCCGCAGGCCCAGGCACCCTTGCAGCATCTTCCTTCCCCTCCATGGGGCACCCGCACCTCCTCGGGGAAGGCAGTCCTCACATGGTCGCTAATGTCACCGCTAATGTCACCGCTAATGTCACTGCTAATGTCACTGCTCAGCCCCAGGCCTCCCTCAAGCTGCGGTTGTCAACTGACTGGGATGCGCTCTCAGCCCCCAGCACCCGCAGGACTTGAAGTCATAGGTGGGTTCCTACCTGAGTGGTGACACTGGGTTTGTTTTGCTGCTTGGTCAGTGTCATTAGAGTTACTGCCGGTCTGGGAGGGTTTGGAAATGTCTCTTTGGACAAATAATTTGGAGGACGTCCTATTTCCTCAGGGACTGCAAACCCAGCTAAGCCGCTGTGGCCCAGAGAGGCCCTGGGCGCTGGCACTGGATGTCTGGGTGTGAACGCAGGCAGGTCCTGAGCCAGGACTGACACCTCCACCCCCTGCCCCGCCTGCCCACCTGCCCACCCGGGAAGGTTAAGGCTGAGCCAGTGTCTCCGCAGAGGGAGGGAGGGAAGGAGGAAGGGAGGGATTGCTGGGGGAGCCAGTAGCACAGGGAATAGGGGCGTTTCTAGCTGATAATAAAATCAAGGCAATTATAGGGCCTGTGGCCCCCCCCCCCCAATAAAAATAAAAAGTAAAAACCGTGTGAGTGATGTTCCCCGGGAGTCTGACCCGGCTGAGCCCCCCTCCCCAGGTGGGTTCGAGGCGGTCCTCCCCCCTGCGTCCTCCCACGGCCATTTTCTCCGACAGGCCTCTCTGGCCGTCACCTGCACCGTCCGATCTGTCGTCAAGGCAGCACCTCTTGGGTGTGATGCTGGTTCTGGTCGACATTAGGCGCCTGCCTTCTCCTTCCTGTGCTGTTTCCTGGTATGTGTCCCTGAGACGGTTTGCTCAGCTGGTTGGATGGGTCCCGAGGGCAGGGGTTCAGTCCTGGGTCTGGACCAGTGAGTTGTGTGTGTTCCCAGTCACGCCCTCCAGCTGCAGACCCTGAAAGCTCTCCGCATGGGAGCGTGGGCGCTGGCCAGGGTGTGGATGGGCCACTGCCGGGCCATCGTCTCTGCCGGAGGACACCCCAGTGGTCACTGTGTAACCTCCTGATGAACGTGGCTGACCCTCTGCCGTGAGGAGGGCGGGAGGCTGACCCACGGAGCTCAGGAGCTTGGGGGTCACTGGTCCTCTGGGATCATGTCATGTATTTGACTTGCTGTCTCATTTTTATTCTGTGTTTATTTATTCTTTATTGCTGTTGTCTCTTTTCTGAGCCTCTGCCAGACACTGGACACTCCCGTGAGTGCGGGAGCCAGGCCGCCACAGACTCGTACTGATTCCCTTTGCATTCTGTGCGTCCTCCATCCACTGGCCACAGGTGTGCGGCTTTCATTTGTGCAGAACAATTTCTATTTCCTCGTTAAATGCATTTGTTTCCTCCATGTTGTTTGAGCCCCTTGACTTTTCAGGTTTACGTCTGCCTTCGTCACTCAGTGAGCAAGCGCGGATGGAGTGCGTCCTGTGTGCCAGGCGCTGTGCCAGGCGCCGGGGGGAGGGGGGAGAATGATGGAGAAGGTGCCCTCCCCGCCTCCCGTGCAGCTACATCGGGAGACAGGCGTGCATTCAGTTCACGTGGCTCTGTGTGCCGGTGGGCTGCGCGGGGAGCTGGGGCAGCGGGCTCATACGTAGCGTGATGCAGGGAGAGCTTTGAGGGGCCAGTGAGGTTTTTGATGAGTTGCTCCTGGGTGTCAGCAGCGTTCCTGACGCCGTGAAGCCCCATCTGGCCGGGAAGATGCTGGACCTGAAGGGTGGGCACCCACCAGCTCTGTAACCGCAGCAGCAGGGCCCCGGGCCTCACTTCCCTCAGCTGGGGGATCGGGGCTCCGGGTGCTCCCCCTCAGCTGGGGGATCGGGGCTCCGGGTGCTCCCCCTCAGCTGGGGGATTGGGGCTCTGGGTGCACCCCCTCAGCTGGGGGATCGGGGCTCCGGGTGCTCCCCCTCAGCTGGGAGATCAGGGCTCCGGGTGCTCCCCATCAGCTGGGGGATCGGGGCTCCGGGTGCTCCCCCTCTGCTGGGGGATCGGGGCTCCGGGTGCTCCCCCTCAGCTGGGGGATTGGGGCTCTGGGTGCTCCCCCAGGTTGCTCCCAGACCCCTTCAACTCTGCTCTGCAACCGGGCGACACTCCCAAGGCAGCACCTGCCAGCCAGCCTTCCTGACGCCCAGAACCTCCAGGTCATTAGAAGGCTGCAGGGTTTTCTGATTAGCCTCCGGGTAGTTGGGGAAACCTTGTATGAAATTCAGTTGACTTCTACCCCAAAGGCACAGACAAGGAAAAGCAAACCCATACAATCGTGATAAAACACATTTTGGGGGAGCCCGGCCAGCGAGGCTCAGCATTTGAGCCCCGACCATGAACCAGGAGGTCACCATTCGATTCCCTGTCAGGGCACATTCCCAGGTTGCGGGCTCCATTCCCAGTTGGGGGTGTGCAGGAGGCAGCCAATCAATGATTCGCTCTCATCACTGATGTTTCTCACTCTCCCACTCCCTTCCTCTCTGAAACCAATAAAAACATATTAAAGAAAAACATTTTGGGGGCGATTGCATGGAGGAGAATAGCCACCATCATTTTGAGAAAGATAGTATTTTGATCTCAGAATTTGGGGCCCATCCCAGCTTTTCTCCTTCTGCTGGGGTGTCGGCCCCGTCCCAGCAGCTCTGTACCCCTTTCTTCTCTCCTGACTCTGCTCCCCTTGCTCGCTACTCCGCACCCTCCTCCCCAAGGCGAGGCCGAGGGGACAGAGATTGGGCTGGAACTAATTTAATGGCTGAGTGACCTCACAGTAGAGAAACAGCCGGGTCCTAATAGGGATCTTTGTCTGCGTTTTCACCCTGGCTGGTAGCATGCCAGTCAAGAGTCAAGCTGGAGACACAGGTGGAAGCGATTAGACCTGTCATAAAGTTTGAAAAATTGATTCTGGAGGCCAAGTGGATAGATTGAACTTGACAGTGTTGTCCTAAAGATTCTAAGGGGAAATTCTGTAGCTTAATTTGAAATCCCTTGATTATTCATTAGCTTTCCAGATGGCTTTTGTTGATGTTTTACATATTAATGCCTGTATTGTGCGATGGGCGTTCTCTTAACGTGCACGCAGGTAATGAGCGAAGAGTAAATACACGGGCAAGTGTCCCAAATTAATGGGATGTTGGTGTAATTGTGAAATAAAGGGTCTTAAAGGAGTCGATTGCTTTGGAATAATTAGTGTGAGCTTTTTTTTATGGGCCAATTTGGTGCTTTTAAAGTAAAAATTATCAGAGAGTTTTAAAGAAAGCTCCATTTTAATGTTTATTTCTAAATTAAGGCTTAGGGTCTACCTCCAGCCTTCGGCTCTCGTGGTCATGACTAAAGAGCTGTTTAGGCATGCTCCCCATGTTTGGGGTCCCATGTGAGTCCCGATGAACCTTCTCACTCAGTCGCCTGGGGCTGGATTAGAGCGTGGCCTCTACATTGTGCCCTGGAACGGCTGTTTTCACATTTTGTCACTGATTTTAAAAAACATACATATTGTTACTGATTTCAGAGAGGAAAGCAAAGGGAGAGAGGTTAGAAACATCAGTGATGAGAGAGAATCATTGATCAGCTGCCTCCTGTGCACCCCTCACTGAGGATGGAGCCCGTGACTCAGGCGTGGGCCCTGACCGGGTATCGAGCCCTGACCTCCTGCTTCATAGGCTGACGCTCAACCACGGAGCCACGCCGGCCGGGGCTTGTCACTGGCTTTTGACATTAAAAGTCAACTCCCTGTGCCGTGTGCCGTTTTGGGGAGAATGGGGGCTTCTGGGTCTCTCTCAGCATCGGCCAACGGAAGAGTGGAGCGCAGGCACCTGCAGCCGATGCCCCGTGAGTGATGGGTACCACCCGCAGGGGGCAGGTGGCCATGGCAGGGGCCTCCCTCGGGACCGAATCTGAACCCCAGCACGGCTCCCGCACGTCCTCAGAGGTGGGGCCTTCATCTTCTGAGGTGTACAGACTTTTCGGAAAAATAAACAGACAGAAACCAGGAGACACGGGGTCGGGCACCCATCGGTGGAGGTATTTGCCGAGACGCTGTTTCTCTTTCACGCAGCGCATCCCTGGGACCTGGCTGGGGTGACGGGGGCTAAGGCCCGGCCGGGGTATGGCTGCCCCGGGTGGCACCTTCCTGCTGCATGAGCCGCTTTGGCACATCAGTAGCCTGGCCTCCTTCTCCTTGTCTGGGTGATGCGGCTGGTAACAGTGTCTGCTTTTTCTTTCCTGTTCCCTCTGTAAGTGCCGCTCCTCAGCTCCTGTCCCCTCAGCTCAGCTCGCCCAGTGGGGAATCCCAGCTGAGGCCACCCCCCCTCCCACTCCGAGCCTGCAGCCCACCCCAGGCTGGGCAGGGCGAGGCACCCGGAGATGGCTCCGCGGGGCTACGAAGCGCTGCTGTGATTCTGTCTGTCCCGCCGCCTCCACCCGTGCATCCTCCTGGCAGCGCAGCGAGAGCCCAGCACGGTTGGCCTTGTCTGTGTTTGGCTGCAGGTAGAGTTTCTGTTGAAGATTTTGACAGCTTTGTCTTGACATACTGGAAGCGGGATGGCTGGCTCATCACTGGTTACCGTTTTGCCAAAAAAAGGTTGTTATTTTAGTACAGTTTTTCTTGAAAGATGAGAAAACCTAGTCAATGGTCCGTGTTTGTTTTCCCTTAAAATACGTGGAGCCAGTTCTCTCTCGATCAGACTTTCTCGTTATAAACCTTAACACCTTATCCCTTATCGTCTCCTGGCTGACAGCAGTCGGGGGAGAGGGCCAGCGTTCAGCGGCCTGGACAGTCCCGTCAGTGCCGAGGCCGAGCATCACCCACACACATCACCCCCCCGCCCCCCGGTTTCTTTTGAGACCTCTGACTCTTCCATGCCAGTCAGGGCAGTGCACGGTCCAGTGCTGCGTTATTCTCTTGCACTTCTTTAAGACCTCAGATATTTATTATGCTGTGGAATTGCTTGGTTGTATACACATATTTGATATTCATTTTGTCAGATGCCTCTGTTATTATGAAAGCAAATATCAAAGACCACAGAGGGAATACAGCAAGGCAAGGTAGAAACGTCAGTCAGTGAAGATGGGTCAGGGGATTCTTTTAAGGTTTTTACTCCCCCGGCTCAAGTGTACCTTAGAGGTAAAGCCAAGCGTGTCAGCTGCAGGTTAGAAGGAAGCCGTCCTCCGCTGGTTGGGAATGGTCTCAGTGGCGTTGGAGAGGGCACAGGAGTTCTTTCTTAGCCACAGCGCCATTTAAACGACCCCTTAAACAGCCCAGAGTCCGCAGAGGGAGCTTGGTAGGACCCTGGCTGACGCGCGCCAGGCAGCGGGGGTACTGACGGCAGCACAGGCCTCGCGCATCGTCCGCTGCTGGCCCCGGCCGAGCCCCGACGTCTCATCTCAGTGGGCGGGCGGGGATGCCCACTCACAGGATGGCCCCTCATGTCACGAGGATCAAAGGGGTAGTGACATGCAGCAGGCGGTCGTCAGGTGCTGGGTTCATCTCCTCTTTGCCTCCCAGCTGAGCCGGGTAGTGCTTTCCCCAAGTGGCGGCAGCTGAGAGCCACGGGCATGGAAACCACAGACATGTGAATGGAGAGTGTGTCCAGGATTCTAATGCCGCGGGAAATGGATGCTGAGAAAACGGGGTTTCTCGGACTTGACCGTGCAGCAACACGCCTAGACCGCGAGGACGCCATGCTGAGTGAGAGGAGCCGGGCAGAGAAAGACAGGCACTGTTTGATGTTGCCTGTATGTGGGCCCTAGAGGAAGGAGCTCATGGAAACAGAGTGAATGGTGCCTACCAGAGGACAGGAAGGGGAAGGAAGGACAGATTTTGTCGAAGGGTGCAGCCTCGAGGGGTGCAGGCACAGGGTCCTGCTCAGACGGCCTCGGGGACCCTGTGGGTCCGTTCCGGAGCATCACAGTAAAGGGGTATTGCCATGCAGAGTCAGGTTGGTTGGCTTCTCGTTGCATGGAAAGTCCTGTTTGCACTGTACTGCAGTGCATTAAGTGTGCAATAGCGTTATGTCTTATAAAACAATGGGTACCCTTTAATTTAAAGCACTTTATTGCTAAAAACTGCTAACCACCATCTGAGCCCTCAGCAAGTCATGACTTTTTTTGCCGGAGGGTCTGGCCTTGATGTGAATGAAAACGCAGAATCTGCGAAGCACAATAGAACAAGGTCTGCCCATAAATAACTCCTCGAGATCGAATGCCCCACACGGTGAAGAGACGACAGTATTGTATTGTAGCCATCAAACTTGCAAAATAAAGGACTAGAACCTAGTTATTCCACTAAAAAGAAACGATAATTATGTAACATGGTAGATGAACTAGTTATTGCTTCAGTGGCAATCAGTATGTAAATGTATCATATTACATCTACACCTTAATTTTACACAATGTTATATATCCAATATATTTTAACTTAAAAAAAAAACCCAACTTCTGTAAATGTAGGAAAAAACCCTACTTGGTTTATGAATGAACATTAGTTTCTAAGTGGAGTTGTTAAATATTCTTAGAATTTAGTGATCACGATAATTCAAGTATGATCACTCGCCTGTATGTAGGTGCTGAGGAGATAGAGGCTGAGTTCTGGGTTAAAAAAACAAAGTGTTTTGGTGAAAATCTGGAACTGTGTTGGATGGCCGAGCAGATGTGTTTCCTCCGCCCACTCAGCATCCCTCTCCCCCTCTTCCATTCCTCTCAGACTCTGCTTTGTGACTCACTTAGAGAAACTTCTGTTTTCCTTTCCAATAAAACACGTACCTGCTCCGGAGGTGAGGGCTGATCTGCTTTCATCTGCCCTTTAGCATCGTTCGCGCTCGGAGCCGAGATACCGAGCGGGGTGTTCTGCACGAGGGGGATTCCGTCACGTCGAGATCCCAAACGCCACATTTTTCCTGCATTGCACAAGGAGTCATTCATCATTTTCTCTCTTTGTCTGGCTCTCCCACAAGAGTATTCAAATTAGCGAGAAGGAAAATGATGAAGTCATTGCCTGGCAGCCAAGTATTTTCCTGGGACGTGGGAAGGGGCGCGCAGGCGGGGGGGTGGGGGTGGGGGTGGGGGAGGAATTGTGGCGAGGTCTGCACCCACTGCTCTGTCTGGATGCTCATGTTGTTGCCACAGGTTGAGACTGTGTACTCTGCGTGCACAGAATTCACCTAAAAGCGAAAATGCACGGCGGGGCTGCAGCGTCAATGGCCCTGGCCACTCAGGCTGGACCTCTGTGTCTCCTTCTGACCTACCAGCTGTGTGATGTTGGGTGCATCGCCTGACCTCTCTGGACCTGTTTCCTCATCTATAAAACAAGAAGATTGTACTAGGTCCATGGCTTAAAGACACATTTCTAAAGCAATAAGCCTTTTCAAATGAAGTTCCTCACTGTACAGATGGGGTTGAGAAGGGGGGAAGGGGGAAGGGGGAGCGGCGGAGGAAGGGGGAGGAAGAGGGAGGGGGAGGGGGAGGGGGGAAGGGGGAGGAGGGCGCGCAGGCCTTCTCAGAGCCCAGATTTCTTGGGGCACAAGTGCCCAGACCACTGGCTGAGAAGTGTCCAAGGTCCTTCAAACTGGGACACGCAGGCCTGCCGACGGGGCGGGTAGGTGTTCGTGGCAGGCTGCCCGGGCGGCTGGACTGTTCTGGAGGATTCCAGGCAATGGGGACTATGTGCATCTGTTGTAAGTTCTTCCTGTTTCCTGTACAGTCAGGTGGAATGCCCTCTGTTTCTTGCTTGTTACGTGTCACAGGTGAGCTCTGCGCACATTATTCCTAAAACGCCGCACCTTTCAGAGTTCCGTGCCTTCTCAGACCACCAGCGGGAGGACGGGGCACCCCGCGGGACTGAGGGTCCCCTGCCTCTGAAACCAGGCGGCTGCTGTCCGGAGGTCGTCCAGGTGCTTACGCAGGTGTCTCTGTTCGAGCTGCGTGGTGTCTGAGTAGAAGGGCTTCCAGAACCCCCACCCCACGGCGGGGGTGGGGGGGTAGGGGACGGGACACTGTGCAGTTGAGACTTGGCTGTGGTGGAGCGGGCCCCGCAGCCCACAGAGCCTTAGGCGCGTCCTGGGGGGCGCAGTGGGCAGAGGGGCGGTGGACTTTGGCAAGCGCGCCGGGTCCGAGGGCTTGGCCAGCCCCTTAGGCCTGAGGGTTCCTTGAAGTCAGCTTGGCTCACTAGGCTCAGAGCACAGGAGGTGCTGGGCGGGGGCAGGGCCGCAGACCGAGGTGGAGGCTGCGTGCGAGGTGTGGCTTTCTCCCTGCTTCCTTGAGGTTTTCCCCCCTCACCCAACAATATGCTTTTTAAAATTAATTTTAGGAGAGGAAGGGGGAGGGAGGGAGGGAGGGAGAGAGGGGAAGAGGGAGAGAGAGAGATACATAAATGGCTGTGAGAAACATAGATCAGTTGCCTCCTGCAGGTTCCCCGACTAGTGATGAACCCGCAGCTCCCCCACCCCCTCCGTCCCCATACATGCCCTGATGGGAACGGACCCCTCCCCCTTTTGGTGCGTGGGATGGCTCTCCAGCCAGCTGAGCCACACTGGCCGGCGCTTCTTGGCGTTTTTATTTGTAACCTCTCAGTATCCTTCCTACTTCTGAAAATATCCTGTGGCCTTTTCTCTTTTCTAAACTTAACAAAATGAAATGTAATTTTCTTAATCCTCACCAACACAACTGACAAATACGTACTGAGCACGTCTCACCGGATGCCGCTCATGCCAGCATCTTGTGGTGGCTCTCCCCCGAGACGGGCCCTCATCCCATCCCACAATGGGCATCTGGCCGTGGACCCAAAGAGAGAAAATGTAACGTTTCCCCAAATGATAGTGAAGACATTTGTTAGCTAGTTAGGATTAGTTAATTAGTTAAACTGTTTGAAGATAATTATTATGGCCTCCTTCATCCCCATGTCACCTTTTCTCTAAGGTGACAATCTCCAGGTATAAACAATCTCTACAGCTCCATGTGGGAGACCAAAACTTTAAGTCTGAAAGACCAAAAACCTTGATAGAAAGCCAGCCAGGGCACATAAAACTACTTCCATTTATTTTTCTCAAAATATTATTCAGTTATTAAAAGATTCTTGTTCATTTCAGAAAACTTGGAAATATGGCAATGAATGCTAAGGAAATGAAAATCATATGTAACCCTACCATTTGTAAAAGATCATATTCGTCTTTTGGTATATTTCCTTTTACTACTTTTCCCTCCTATACAACATATGTAAATTATGGGTACATTGCATGTGAAATACTAGTAAGCATATAGTTTGGCCATAATTTATTTAAGCAATTTACTATGAACACATTCTTATCATTTCCAGGATCTAGTACCTATTATAAATAGTAAGCATATTTCTTTTTGAGGTAACAGTTCTGGACAATTCTTTAGTGACCCCATTACAATATTTCTTTTCCCTAAATAATTGAAAGATTATAAATCAAAAGCAGACAGTGATACAAGTTGAACAGGATGAGGCTAAAATATGTTATTTACAATGTTTCCTATCATTTCATCACTATTACCTCAGATCATGTCATCTTTTGTCCAGAGAGATGTCATACCTGAATAATAACACTTAACATTAATTAGGCATCTACTGTGTGGCAGGTACAGCGTATTATGTGTATTTTCCCCATTTCGTCTTTACCAAAACCCCATGAGATAGGTACTACCGTGGTTCCCATTTGAAGAACGAGGGAGCTATCATTTACCTAGTAACAGGGTTTCAAGATACATGAAGCAGCAACTGACACAATTAAAGAGGGAAATAGACAAGTCCAGAATCATAGGTGGAGATTTTTATTCCACTTTCTCTTGTTAGGTGATGGGACAACTAAGCAAAATTCAGAGAGGATCTGAATAACACGTACCAATCACTCTTAAAGAACTGACGTTTGTAGAACACTGCATGCAGCAGAGTGAATATTCCTTTCAGGGCCACTAAAGTAGAGTATATGCTGGGCCACAACACGAGTCTCCATAAACATAAAGGGATTGAGGTCACACAGAGTGCATTTTCTGTTCACGATGGAATTCAGTTAGAAATCAATAACAAAAATGTAGGAAAACCACAAATATTTCAAAACTAGAGGCCTGGTGCACGAATTCGTGCACAGGTGGGGTCCCTCAGCCTAGCCAGCTTTCGGGGCCAATCGGGGCATCTCACCCAGTCCCTACTGGGGCTGGCTGGCCAGGGGGAGGGGAGGGAGGGGCTGTAGGAGGTTCCGATCAGGGCAATCCCCAGAAATGGACCTGTCCTTAATTGGCCATTTGCTTTCAGACACAAGTGTCAAAGTTCTCCAGGGAGAAAGGAAAGTCTAAGAAATGGTTTTGGAATAACTAGGCATGTGCTCCATGTAGGAAAATAAGTGAAACCCTCTACCTCACATCATACACAAGAGCTGACTTGAAATGAGTCATAGACCTAAATACCGAAGCTAAAATTACGAAGCTTCTAAAGAAAAATAGAATGTCTTCATGATCTGGGAGTAGTAAAAGCTTCAAGTGCACACGGTATATTTACCAAGGTGGCACATACTGGTTATGAAAGCAATAATCAGAAAAAAAGCAATTGATAAAATTGACTTCATAAAAATTAAAATAGCCCTAACTGATTTGGCTCAGTGGATAGAGCGTCAGCCTGCGGACTGAAAGGTCCCAGGTTTGATTCCAGTCAAGGGCATGTACCTTGGTTGGGGGCACATCCCCAGTGGGAGGTGTGCAGGAGGCAGCTGATCGATGTTTCTCTCTCATCGATGTTTCTCTCTATCCCTCTCCCTTCCTCTCTGTAAAAAATCAATAAAATATATTTTTTTAAAAATTAAAATAATCCACTTATCAAAATATACTGATTTAAAAAATGAATAGCCACACACTGGGAGAGAATATTTGCAAACATGCATCTGGCAAACCCTGTTACCTAATATATATAAAGAAGTTGCATGACTCACTAATAAAATGACAGACAGCCCAATCAAACTACTTGAACAGCACTGCAATATAATGCCAGCAGCCCAATAATCCATGAAAAGATTCTTAACATTTTCTGTCTTTCAGGAAAATGCAGATTAAAACCAGGATGAAATACTAGGACACACCCACCAGATTAGCTAAAAGTGGAGAGTCCGAGCACAGCAGATATCGGGGAGGATGTGAAACCAACCCCAGTTCCCAAACATCGCGTTGTTGGTGGGGTTATGAAATGGCACAACCACTTTGAAAGAACCGGTGTGGCAGCTTCTTACGAAAGTAAACACGTACCTCCCTTCCGACCCAGCAGCCCTACTCAGAACTGTTTGCCCAGGATAAGCAAAAATATGTGTCCACACAAAGGCTTGTGCCCATTCTTCATAGCAGCTTTATTTGCCATAGTCAAAGCCTGGAAACAACCCAGGTGTCCATCAGCAGGTGAACGCATACACTGTAGCGTATTCACACGGGCGAGCACCACTCGTCAGGAGAGAGGAGCGGACCCCCGATACATGCATCAGCTTGCAAGAGTATGAGAAACTTCACACGGCGCCAACAAGCCTTCCACAGAAAGTGCACACTGTACGACTGCATGCCATGCCGCTTTGGAGCGGGCACATCTAATCTGTGGCGGGAGGGAATCGGAAGAGTGGTGGTCTCTGGGGGAAGCAGGGGGGGATCTACTGGGAAGGGTCATGAAGAACCTTCTGAGCGGTATTTATTTTAATAGGGGTTTTGCTAACACAGGTGAATGCATTTGTCAAAACCCAGCAGATACCACCACAGGCCAATTTTACATAAAAGCTAAAATAGGGAACTCTAGTGAAATGGTATTCCGGCTTCAGTGTTGGGGTTGGGGAGTCGGTATCGGCCTCGTACTGAGGTGCCTAAAGCAACCCGTGGATGGCTCCATGGATTGATCGATGCGACTGAAGCAAGTACGATCGAGTGACTACTCGAGTAGAATCTAGGTGGTGGGTGTGAGTGTTCACTCTGGAATTCACCCCTGCTGCAGGGTGCCAATACTTTTATAAGTAAGTCAGCGTGGAAGAATTTTAAAGATAGCTCTGATCGTCTGCTTAAAGTCCGTGCAGAGGGACAGAAAGTGGAAGTCCTGTTGGCCCTAATGGAGTGCGAGGCCGCGCCGCTGTGAAGGGAATGGCAGGCGTTTTCTGCACTCCTGCGCGCAGTTTCCTCTCCCTCCTTGAACAGAGCAGCTTCTTGAGGAACGTGGAAAGCCTTGAGTTCAAGCTGAAGTGTTACTTGTGGTGACTGGCTGGATTATTCACTCCTCAGGTGCTGGGTATCTGAGTGCGAGCGTTTAAAACAAAAACCACAGTCTGTATTCTCGTGTTCTGAAGTCCCAGCGGCCTGATTTCTCTGTATTTATGCCTCTCGTGAAAATATGTTAAGAATCTAAATTTGTCTGCACGTAAAGTTTTCATTTCTCACACCTCGTATCGTCCAGCCCGTGACTGGGCCTTTACTACATGTGTGTGCTTGGCTGGCTCCCCGCTGGTCGTGGGCGGGGCATGTCCAGCCCCCCGTTAAGAAGAGGAGGTGTAACGAGCAGCATTCTCATTATTTAAAGCACTTTCGCCATACGTGCTGATGTAATTTTACTTCATAGTTGCCCCAAAGACCCCCCTGAGGCTCAGCCGGAGGCGGGCGAGGGAGTAGGGGCCGAATCTCTTCCTCCTAAGATGCTAGTTTCCGACCCTTCTCTCTGCCCAGGTCCTTAAACAGCCGTGGTGGCCCTGGGAGGGTACCTTCTTCTCTTAGAGTCTGGATTTTAGTTGTTGGTATCTCTGGCTCATCATTTCATCGATAATTGTCTTCTTAATTAGTCCTTTAGATATTTTTTTCTGAATATGATGCTTTGTCCTAACCCCCTGCCCCTCTTAAGATTTTCCATTTACTTAATGTATATATGTGTGAATGTGTGTGTATATAAATTTATTGATTTCAGAGAGGAAGGGAGAGGGAGAGAGAGATAGAATCATCATTGATGAGAGAGAATCATTGATTGGCTGCCTCCTGCAGGCCCCACACTGGGGATCGAGTCAACAACCTGGGCATGTGCCCCGACCAGAATTGAACCCAGGACCTTTCAGTCTGCAGGCTGACACTCTACCCATAGAGCCCAACGGGCTAGGGTGAGATTTTCCGTTTGCTTTCAGGGACACTTCCAACTGTGATTCCTTAACAGTGGCCTCTGATAGGAGGACTGAGATGAAAATCCTCGTATCTCCAAATTTAGCAAATTTACCAGCAACTGATGGAATGACAACATAGGTAGGGACACAGTTTCTTTCTGTTTACTGATAATCTACTTTTTAAATTATGAATGAACCATTCGCTGGGAAGATATTTAAGAAATGGGACGGAGACCTGTGCTCCCACAGGGGGAGGCACTGACATGGCTCACAACCCTGGGAGTGACTGCCGAGCCTGGAGGCCTGCTGGCGGGAAGGAGCCCTGTCTGTGCCCTCCCCTGCCCATGCCTCTGCGGGAGGAGGAGCCTCCGGTGCTTCTGGGAGAGCGGGCTCCAGGTGCGTGGTCCTCGGGGAGCCGCTGGCCTGCGTGCAGGCTGGTGGCGGCCGAAGGCGGGCGCCTCACTGCAGTGCTGGGCCGAGAACAAAAGCAGCCGATCTTGCCCTGACAGTCGTTCAGTATCAACTTCTGAAGTCCCTTAAATGAAAAACACACATGCTTTGGTGTGGAATTAAGTATTAAACCGGGGCTATAACTTTCACTCTTCGGGGGGGTGGGATGGGGTGGGGAATAGGCTGCTCCCAGGTCTGCAGACCCTGCAGTGGAGGGCGCTGTCAAGAATGCCCCAGGACAGCCCGGCTGGGGTGGCTCAGTGGTGGAGCGCTGACCTTTGAACCAGGAGGTCATGGTTCCATTCCCTATCAGGGCACATGCCTGGGTTGTGGGCTCAATCCCTAGTGTGGGGTGTGCAGGCGGCAGCCAGTCGATGATTCTCTGTCATCATTGATGTTTCTCTCTCTCCCCCTCTCCCTTCCTCTCTGAAATAAAAAGTGTGGATTAAAAGATGAAGAACTCTGATTGTGCTAGGCGGTTGTTCGGTCCCCTTTGGAGGGTGTGGGTAGCAGGAAACAGTGATCTCTGGATACTTCCTTCCATTATTTTTATTTTGCTCCTCGTTTCCTTCCTACTTTATGGAAGGATGTACTTCCCGGATTTACATTAGAATCGAAATATAAGCTCAGTGCAGAATTTAGAGGAACAATGGAATTAATACTCAAAATCATAAAAGTCCTATGGATCATTGGCAGCTCTCAATGATACAAGTAATGCATGAATATCTTTCTGTCGTAAAATGAAAAATTACAGCTAATATTAATGTTCACGCAACCCTGTGTCTCTCCCTCCCGCCCTCACCCTAGTGTGTCCTTCAGTCATGCATCCTGGAGGCTCACCTATTACACAAGGCCATCTAGCTTGCGCCTTTTTTTTTTTTTTTTTTTAAAGATAAATTTAATGATTTCAGAGAGGAAGGGAGAGATAGAAACATCAATGATGAAAGATAATCATTGATCAGCTGCCTCCTGCACAGCCCCCACTGGGGATCGAGCCCACAACACGGGCATGTGCCCTGACCGGGAATTGACCTGTGACCTCCTGCGTTGTAGGTAGATGCTCAATCACTGAGTCACAGCAGCCGGGCTAGCTCACTCCCTTTTGGCTGCTGCCGGTGGCCCATAGTTAGAGCAGTCTTTGTTTAGCCATGTCCTTCTTAATGGATCATCAGCTGGTTTCCACCTGTTGGTCTTAGGACAAAGCCCATGCAGGGTTTTTCTCTCCTGGGGGCCAGCAGACATGTGTCTTTTGCTCAGACAGCTTTTGTTGCATTAAACTGCCCACCAATCTGAGCAGATCTACCAATTTCACTTGGGGTTTGAGAGAACCTGTTTCTCTACAGTGGCCCCTGGTCTGATTCTTGCATTTTAATTCTGACAACAAGAGAGGGGAACCACTCCCCCCTCTCCTCACCCACCCCCAAAACATGAATGTGGAACTTCTTTGGAGAAATATTTATTATTTTGTTTTATTTATTACTAGGGGCCCAAAAATTTGTGCATTCGGGGGTGGGGGGGGGTTGGCGGGGAGGCTCTCAGCCTGGCCTGTGCCCTCTTGCAATCTGGAACCCCTCGGGGGATGTCCACCTGCTGGCGTGCCTGGCCAACCTGGGTGAGGATTTGAGGGCCGTTTTCAGGCTGCCCACAGCTCCCATTGACCCAGCGTCCCAACGAGGCTGGCTGGAATCAGGTTTCTGGGGTTTATTTATCTTCTGTAATTGAAACATTGTTGCCTTGAGCAGAGGCCCGGCCTAGGCAGGCAATTTCAACTCCATTGCTGGTGCAATGGAAGCCTCCTGTTTGCTCTAGCTCTGTGGCTGCCGGGCACCATCTTGGCTGGGTTAATTTGCATTCAGCCGCTCTGATTGTCTGGTGGGCGTGGCTTATGTGTCTCAGAGTGATGATTAATTTGCATCTCACTCTTTTATTAGATTAGATTTTTTTGGTTAATCCTCACCTGAGGAAATTTTCCCATTGATTTTTAGAGAGAGTGGAAGGGAGGGGGAGAGACAGAGAGACACATTGATTGGTTGCCTCCTGCACACACCCCGACCAGGGCCAGGGAACCTGCAGCCAAGGTACCTGTCCTGGACTGGAATCGAACCCAGGACCCTTCAGTCCGTGGGCTGATGCTCTTTCCACGGACCCAAACCGGCTAGGGTGAGAAATATTTATTATTGAGTAGATTCATCAGAGCAGAACACTTTTTAAAAAACGAGTCTCAAGCTCTTGGCTTTGTTTTACAGCCAGCACCTAGTACTAAACTGTTTCTACTGAGTGACTCAATTTAGTAACAGTTTAAAAGCCTGTGGTCAAAGATGATAGTTAAAGACGAAACAGAATTATTTAACGGAAATGAAAGTTACCTTTTGGCTCAGCACCAGCTGCCATAGAGTGAGATCACTTCAGAGGCCTTTGTGATGGAAGGAATGTGCTCCCTGAGTTTCCGCTATGCATTTGCTCAAATATGAGAATCGTCACCCCCGTTAGAGAGGCCCTACCCATCACGGAGCAGGGGGGGAAGGGGCGAGGTGGGGAAGGGGGAGAGGGAAGGGGGCGGTAGGGGGGAGACTCGTCAGATTCAGGATCCTAAGCTACATGAGCTCTCAGGACTCTGGGCCTTTATGTAGACACACTTCCAGGGCCACCCTCACATAAACTTACTGCTGTGGCCCAAATGGTTACGTCTCTGATTCTAAGATAGCGTTTGTGACCCTCTGTGCATTTGCATTCATTTCCTAGTGTGTCTTAAATACCATTTTTGAAAAAAGATGAATCTCTTCACGCCCCCGGTTGTTGATTTTCAGCATTTCTGCCCTTCCCACCTCCATTCCCTCCACAACCGCCGTCCAGAGACTCCAGTGTGTGATTACCTGGTGCTGCTGACCAAGCGGGCTTTGTCCCGACTGGAAGGTCATCCAACGCGTGCAGGTCGGGCCCACGAAAGTAAGACAGTGCACGTGGGTGCAGGGAGCGGGGGGTTAGGAGGCACGCTCCCTCCCGAAAGGAAAGTCGTTCAGCCTCAGTGAACGGATCTATGAAAAAGGCGACGTATTATTTTACAATAATTTTGGACTTTCATGGCTGGAAATTAAACACAGCAGTTTTAGAGGTATATTTTACTTGAACTTTTACAAGCTCAGGCCATGTTTTTATTAAAAAATCGGACTCAGCACCTTACACGGAGTACAATACCAGATGTGAGATAGAAGAGAAACGGCAGGGGCCACCTGCTTACTGTGTATTAAAAACCTGTGTGGTAGCTGATGTCATGTAACATGCGTGTGATGGGGAATAATTTTGAGTTATTAGACCGTATCGGAGCAGTAAGGATCACCGGCGGTGGAATGTGCAGAATTTTCTCTCACATTTTACTGTTTGTTTGGAGAGACACGATGACCCTTGCTTTCAAAACAGCAGCCAAGTCTGAGTGCAGAGACCGAAGGGACCCGAGTGCCTCCTGGAGATGCGGGAGCCGGGCCGGGGGCAGCTGAGAAGGTGTCTGTGACTTGATGGGCTTCGTGGCAAGCCGCACGGTTCCAATCTGGGGAGCTTTTCTCTATTTTAAAAAAGCATTGCCTTTTCCAACATCTCCCGCCCTTTCCATCCTTGCTTCACCCCCTTCGTTGCAGGCCTTTCTCGGTGTCCGTAGGAACAAAGACTCCGTTTCAAGCTTGAACCCGTGGTGGGCCCAGGGGTCTGCAGGCTCGTGCCTGGGAGCCGTGCTCTTTAAACGGGGCGCACCTGGGAGACGAGAGTTGGGGGCAGCGGTTTGTTTTCACACCTTCAGCCTCCCCATGGACTCTTTCCAAACTGATGGCTCTAGCAAAGGCCTGTTCTCCGACACCCCCTTGGTAATCGCCCCGTTCACTCATCCCTAATCTTATCAGGGACGGAGCCTTGTCTGAGATGGAGCAGCCCCAGGGCGGGGAGGGCGGGCAAACAAAAGGACAGTGTGAAATATTGCTGTGAAATATTGCTGTGAGTTAGCAGACTTCTGCTTCTTCAGAGGAAATGAAGGAGGGCCGCAATCTGTCAGCTGGCAGATCGTTAGAGGGGATGGTCGAGAAGGGTGTGATTTCGGCAGTCCGTGGGAAGGGGTTTGGGGCATGGAGGATGTGGCTACAGGGAAGCTGCTGTTTTCCTCTCCTCGTGGGTGTGAGCAAGGCCTCTCAGGTTCACGTCGGTGGAAGTGGAGAGTAGGCATGGACACTGACCGCTGTCTCCTCCAGCGAAGGCATGTTCATCCATGGATCCACTAAAAAGACTTGTCATTTCATTACGACGTGGGTTTTCATGTGTGATCTTTTTATCGAAATTTGAAACATTTATGTTTTATCCATCCTGTGCTATTGATAATTGTTAACTCTGAACCAACGCAGTAAAAACATTGTACTAGTTAGAACTTTATGGTTATAGGACTTAAACCACTTAAAAGTGCCCATTTTTACATACTTGCTTTTGTTGTAGACAAGTAAGCAGGGAGGTTAAGACTGGCCAGTATAAGATGATTGTGTTGAGATGAAATCCTGGGGGTGAAGTAGAATTTTACTGAAGGAGAAAAGGAATGGAAGTTTCTGGCTAAAGAAGCTTGTTCTTCCCTGCCAGTGTGGCTCAGCTGGTGGGAGGGTTGCCCCGTGCACCGAAGGGTCGGGTCATGTTTTGATTCCCAGCAAGAGCACATACCCAGGGTTCAGGTTTGCTGCCCAGTTGGGGCATATGTGCATGCAACCGATTAATGTTTTTCACATCAATGTTTCTCTCTCTCTCTTCCTTTCTCTCTCAAATAAATTTTAAAAAAAAGTTTGCTCATGCACTTTTTAAAATACGTGATGGTGGGTAACACATTCCTATGGTACTTTGACTCCTTTGAATATATTTAAAAGAGTGGTGTAATAGTTTTATTTAAAATATCAGTGTCTGCCCTAACCGGTTTGGCTCAGTGGACAGAGCGTTGGCCTGCGGACTCAAGGGTCCCAGGTTCGATTCTGGTCAAGGGCAGGTACCTTGGTTGCGGGCACATCCCCAGTGGGGAGTGTGCAGGAGGCAGCTGATCGATGTTTCTCTCTCATCGATGTTTCTAACTCTCTATCCTTCTTCCTTCCTCTCTGTAAAAAATCAATAAAATATATTAAAATATCAGTGTCACCAGGCCGGCATGGCTCAGTGGTTGAGCATCAAACTAGGGACGAGGAGGGCACATGCCTGGGTTTCGGGCTCGATCCCCCGAGTGGGGCGTGCAGGAGGCAGCCAATCCGTGATTGTTGTTTCTGTCTCTCCCTCTCCCTTCCTCTCTGAAATCAATAACAATCTATTAAAAAAAAAATCAATGTCTACTTTAAGCCAGAATTCCCATCCTTTGCAACCACCCACACTCATACTGAGAAACTTTATATGTCAACTTAAAAATAGGCGCATCTTTCATAGTTTGCAAGCCAAAGGTTTGAGGCCTGCTGCTTTGCGGCACAGAGTTCCCCAGGGCTTGGTCGTGTTTCTTAGCCCCATTGTCGGGGCTGCGATGGACTGCGGGTTCTTGATCAGCTAAATGTCTCCAAGGAGAAATAAGGCAGAGAATCTTGAACAAGCTCAGGTGTCATTTTACAGCTTCATTTCTCACAACTTTGCTGGGAGAGCAAAGCCTTGGTATGATGCTCAGGGACGTTGTTGCTTGAGAGAGAGAGTGCTGAGTGCAAGTGTGACCGTGTCCCGTCCTTTCTCAGAAACTCAGGGCTTGACGCTCCCTAACCTTGAAACTGCAGCCCCAAGCACGCCAGCCAACACTCAGCCACTGTCCATCCTTCCTTCCAGCCGTGGGTGTGCTCCTGACGCTGCCCGTGACCCTGATCCTCCTGGTCTCCGTTCACTGCCTGAGGAGCTCCCCCACCATTTCTCCTCTGGTGCTTCCCACTGCATCATCTCAGCGCCTCCTCTGCTCTGGGCACCTCGTTCGTGTCTCCGGGAGAGTCGGTGGCTGTCTCCTTGCCCTGTGGCCTCCGGGTCACCCTGGCCCTCACGTGCCGTCTCCCCACCGGCGGTGGGGTTGGTGCTCCGCGCGGGCCCCGTGGGGCCTGCAGAACGATGAGCTCTCACATCTGATTCTGTGTCCGTGGGGCTCGGGTGTGGGGGGTTGTAAGTGGCAGGCGTGGGCTGAGGGGCATGGCAGGGCTTGCTGGAAGGCCTTGCTCAGGGACCTGGGGGTCCACGTCCGCTGTCACTGAGCTGCTTCCCCTGGTGGCGGTGCTTCGTTGGCTTCCTGCCTGGGTCTGCCAGGCATGTGAGTGCTTGGCCAGCGGTCCTGCCACCCCTCCCAGGACCGACAGCTGAGGTGACAGGCCCGCGAGGCCCATCAGCCTGCGTGTGCGCGGTCCCCAGGCCCCGACCAGGCGGGGAACGTGTGAAGTTTGAAAGAATACATAACACTTGAGAAAAACTTGTGCGGGAAAAGGGATCTATTCATAGCCCATGAAAAAACGCCCAACAGCATTTGCCAATGGGGAAATGCAAGTCACACCCCAAAGAGATAGCATCCCACGCACACAAGACAGCTGTAACCAGAAGGACCCGCAGGAAAAGTGTTGATGAGGTTGTGGAGACATTGGAGCCCCCCTGCACGGCTGGTGGGAACGTAAAATCGTGCCATGGGAATGCTCGTCTCAAAGGTTAAATGTGGGGTTACCCATGACCCAGCAATTCCACACCTAGAAGTGAACCCAGTCCACACAGCAACTTGTGCATAGATATTTATAGCATCGCTATTCGTAAGAGCAAAACAGCCCCCATGTGCGTAGTGGGTGAACGGAGGCATCGGTGTGGTCCTCCACGCGGAGGACTGTTACTCATCCACAAAAGGGACACAGAACTGATCCATGATGCTACACAGATGAGCTGGGGAAACATTTTTTCCAAGTGGATGAAGCCGGACACAGAAGACGACAGAGTGTACGGTTGTATTTATGTGATCTCAGACAGTCCAGGGGGTTAAAAGGTAGATGAGGAGCTACCAGGGGGCGGAGTGGGGAGCTGGGGGGGGGGGCTGCTAATGGGTAGATGACTTCTTTTTGGGGTGATGACAATGGTCTCAAATTAGATCGTGGTGATGGTTGTACAGTTCTGAATCCCCCACTTTAAAAGGGCATCTTTATGATACTTGGATTCTATCTCAATAAATCTTTTATTTAAAAAACTGGAGGTGATGTAGAAACCCAGAAGCCTATGTCAGAAGTGATGTAACAAGTAGGAACTCTTTAAAAATAAAAAGTATTTCCACATCTGGAAACAGCTTGGAGTAGCTTGACAAGCCACTACTCCCAGGTAAATTATCCGGACGAAGTGCAGAGGGCTGGGGGCGGGGGCGAGAAGGGGGGCGAGCCTTGGAGCCTGCGGGGCCCGAGCTCCCACACAGGTGCCTTCATCGGGCCGTGTAGACGTGGCCGTGCTGGAGGCCGGCCGCTGGTGCTCCTTAGCGACGGGCCCACATTGCATGCCTTTGTCAGACCCCGTCTCCCAGCCCTGAGCGCGGCACCTGGTCAGCATTCCACAGATGTCTGTGGAAGTAAAACGAAGTAATTTTTCTGTCAACGTACCCACCATTGGGAGAGGTGAAAAATGGAGAAAATGAGTAGAATGTGTCTGACTCATTTCCACACTCGTTTTATTGAAGCTCTCCGTACAAATAAACCCGTGTGGACGGTAATTGATTGAGTGATAATTTCTAAGTAGCAACGTGTTAAAGTAGATAAGTGCCTCCTACTGTGGAGAAACTGCCCGGCCAGAATCTGAACCGCCGAGGTGTTTATTTTAACACTGGGGAACATTTATTACCCTAAACTGCTTTCTGTTCGAACACAGCATCTATCACACCAGATGTGCCCCTTCTCAGCGAGACCTGGTTCAGAAAGTGCAGGAGCCCCCATATCAGGTGAATGTCCCTCTTATGCATTGCCTATCCCTTCAGCCCCCGTCCCTTCTTAAATAAAGCTAACACTGTCATTTGGCTTAGTTTATTTGACTTACACAAAAATTAACAGGAGCATTAAAGTATCCTTTTTTTCTCAAATATAGCTGAAGTTAAAACTTGAATATCTCCAAATAAAAGTTGAATTTAGGTTCTTATTAGCAATGCGATAGCAGTAGTTTTCCCTGACCAGCCCTCCCCATTTCATGAATTCAAACTTTGTCATAGGGTCCAGTTTGGGGAAGGAGCAGCAGGACTTCTGGGAAGGGTGTGGCTCCTCAGGGGGCGTGGCTTCCCAGAGGGTGTGGCTTAGCAGGGCGTGGCTTTCAGTCTGAGAAACCTGGCCTGAGTCCTGCCCCACCATTTACTACCTGGCTGACCCAGGGGAGGCTGCTCTGCTTAGTCTCATCGTCTGAGAAATCAGGAGTAATAGTGCCGACTCAGAGAATAAGACGAAATCAAACAGTGAATTTGAGACCAGGGACAGAGCAGGTACTCAGTGAAAATGAGCCCCTCCTCACCTGTGCTTCCGACAAGGGCGCTTGCATGCAGGCAAGGAGGACACCTGCCTCCTTGTCCTGCTGACTCTGACCTGAGACCTCCCGTATCCTGGGCTCTGGAGGGGCAATGGTTCAGTGAGTGAGTGAGTGTGCGCCCCGCCAGGAGCAATTCTAGGACTGGGTCAGTCGGCCTTGTCCCCAGGCAGCCCCGGCCTCCGCGGTGTGACTGAGGCGGCTAGATCATCTTCCCCATCTCCCAGGACCGCCCTGGAGCAGCGCTGGGCTGGGATATCTGGGGAAGGTGGTTCATGATGCTCCCCTGGGGACCATTCACAGTCCTTGTTTGAAACCCTTACAATTTCGTTCTAAACTCTATTCAGAGGGCGAGGGATGATGCTGAGATGATGCTGAGTTGGCTGCTCTTTGCACACCAGGATCAAGGCAGTGAATAAAGTGGGGAGGGTGTGAGGCCGGGACTCGGGGAGCCGAGGCACCTGCAGCGATGCCCCCTCAGCTATGGGTGTGAGACCACGTTTTGAGACAAAAAGGTTAAAATCCTCGATCTTTCTGCTTCTGTGAAGTGTCGGCCATGTAAACAGGAGAAGGAGATGGCAGCTGTCGCCCCATCTCCCTCCCTCTGTAGACTACGTGGGGTGTCTGTGAGGTCACATGGAGAGAGATGTGGGTGCAAAGCCAGGGAGTTTCATGGGCATTTTGCTGAGATGTCAGAAAAGAGAAGGGAGAACGGAGACAAGGCAGTGCAAGCCAGACCGTGGCGAGTGAGGGGCACGTGGAGGCCACAGAGCCCAGAACCCTCCCAGGAGAGCCCAGCCGATACCCCGAGAGAGTGATGGACGGGGGCTCACAGCAGGCCCCCTCGGGACATGGTGTCCCTCTGCTGTGCATGGCCGCTGTCTCCCCGGGGCTCTCTGCTCAGATGTCCCCATGGCCAGGCTGGCTCCCACATTCCTGCCGACAGCGGGCACCACCCCCTCCCCCCCAGGCCCCTCTGCCTGCGTCTTCCCGCCCATCCTTGTTCCCTGTCCCTCTCGCCCTCTACACTCAGGCTTCACGAGGTCGGGACTTGTTTACACCGATCCCGGAGCCTCCCGGCTGCTCGGTAAATGTTTGTGGAACGAGTGGCCGCATTCAGAAAACACACTCAAGGCTGTTTTGATCGTTTCCCCTCGACCCCCTGTTTTTTGTGTTTTTTTTTTTAGTAAGAGATTGATCTTTCCAACCTCCGTTTTGCCAGTTGTTGTTCCTTTTAGAGGCGAGGGCTTGGGGGTCAGGGAGAGAGCCCCAACTTTATATTCTAGGTGCCCCTTGGCCAGTGGTGGCTTCGGGAGCTTTTTACCGTTTGGAGAAATACCGAGGCAGATTCCGGTCGGATGAAAGAAGTAACTACAGACGCGAGAAATGAGGAGACAGTGAGGTGGATCGTGAGTCCTGCCCACGATGAGATAAACCTTCTCAG
Source organism: Murina feae (assembly GCA_004026665.1). Taxonomy (NCBI): domain Eukaryota; kingdom Metazoa; phylum Chordata; class Mammalia; order Chiroptera; family Vespertilionidae; genus Murina; species Murina feae. The sequence goes on from PVJC01004861.1 coordinate 28,935, forward strand.
ATTGAAGGGCAACGAATGAGGCTTTTACAGAAACTATTACTAACTTTAAATACGGAACAACAGTGTTTGGAATACAATAATACATTTAGAAAACAGCAACAGCAGGGCCTCGAGCTAAATGGCTGCCAGTCAGGAACAGGAACAGCTTTTGTGGAGAAAACAGTCCAGTCTGCTTTGTCAGGGGGACTTGTATGAAGCAGCACCACACGGGCCCCCAGACACCAGCACCAGCGTCCGGGGTGGGTGGCTCCAGATGGCCAGGGCCCCGAGGGCTGGGCAGACGAGCAGAGCAGGGTCGCTACAGGGCCCTGGCACTGCGGCTCACCGGGCACCAAGGCCTCGCCCACGCTGGCTGGTCTCGGTGGTGACTGGGCTGGACACCCTCAAGCACACACAGATACACAAGCTGCTGGCACGCGTCGGCCTCTGTGATGGGAGAGCAGACATCGTAGGAGACGAGGTCGCCTGCCTCTGCCTCCCCATCTCCAGCTCCGGGAGAAGGTGAGACAGAAACAGGAGGGGGAAAGAGGAAGGAGGGAAGATCAGTGGCTTGTATCACTCAGCGCACCTCCTGCAGAGCCGCACCCCTGGGCGCCGCAGGAGTGAGGTGCAGCGTGGGACAGGCGAGGAGCCTCGGGCAGTGAGTGTTAAGTGGATTCCCGCATTTGCGCACTTTTCAAAGCTTCGGCTCCCCTGTTTTCAGGGCAGCCTTCCTTGCTTTGCATGGCTCCGGTACCCGGAACCCATGAGGGTCAGAGCAATGACCTCACTCTGCACGGTTGTCGAGGATGTGTCCCCCCCCCCCTCCACACACAGGCGCGTCTCACTCCTGGATTTAGTATGTTCACGCTGTGGGTTCCGTGTGAAGTGGGAACTGCCCGGACCAATAAGTTCCTAAGTTTAAGTTCATCAAAGGTTGGCGCCGAGTGCGCCGGGGAAGTGCGGGTGGGAGTGTGTGTGGGTGTGCGTGCGGTTTCGTGCTGGTAAGCCTTCGCTAGCTCCTGGGCGCTGTCCGCTGATTTCAAAATACATTAGGCGTTTCATGCTCTGGCTCACACCCACCTCGTAACGGGAGGTGCGGGAACCCGATCCCGAGATGTGGTTTTCTCTTAACAAGGTGATTATTGGTGGAGGGTGTGATCGGGCACTCACGTGTTTTCTTTTTGTTGCTGTGGGGATGGATGACGTATGCTGCCTGATGACAGCGCTGCTGGAGCGGGTTACGTTTTAATGCTTTTCCAGGGTGCTAGTTGGGGCTGGGGCTTGAGGAGCCACGATGTGTCCTTCATGCCTTGCTGACCCAGGGAAGCCACCTGTCATCCGAGCCGGATCCTTAGAGTCCCACCTCCCTGTGCTGCCATGTGTATCGTCCTTTAACACCAAAGCCGTCCCGTCAAGGTACCAGGCGGATCTGTCCCCGCCCTGCAGTTCCCCGAGGGAGAGGCCGGGCCTGCCTGCTCTTCCCCACTCCCTGCGAGAATTCAGAGTCGAGGAGGCGTGCTTTCCCACCAGGTGAGGCCCACGCTTTTTAACAATAGCCTTTCTGAGTTATAACCCACATCCGATACGATGCACCGTTTAAAGCGCACGATTAGCTCAGTGCATTTAGTATGTTCACACTCGTGGATGACCATCACCACATCAGATTCAGAACCTTTTTGTCACCCCAGAGAGAAACCCCGGGCCCATTCGCCCTCACTCCCCACCCCTCCCCGCCGTCCCAGTCCTCAGCAGCCGCTGTCTACTCTTTGTCTCTCTGGATTTGCCTAATCTGGACGTTTCCTAGAAATGGAATCAGATAGTGTGGCCTGCTGTGTCTGGCTTCGCTCACTCAGCATAAGTAGGGATGTCAGTCATGTTGCAGCCTGTCCAGACCTGTTTTTATAGTAGGTATCTTACTTACACGGCCATCTTTAACCTCTTGAAGTTAAACTCATAGATTACATAACTTGCCTACACACATAATTTAAAAATCCAAAATAATATTCTGAACATAATAAAATAAAGAGAAGTTGTTGAAGTAAAATAATGTGCATCTCCATGTGTGCCCACCTCGACTGTTGAAGGCATCATGAAGTGGTCAGGTGCTTGCCCCGCGTGTCCGGCAGGATCCAGACAGCTGCCGGACAGGCTCAGGGAGGAACAGGCTCAGGGAGGGACAGGCTCAGGGAGGGACAGACCCAGGGAGGGACAGGCCCAGGGAGGGACAGGCCCAGGGAGGGACAGGCCCAGGGAGGGACAGGCCCAGGGAGGGACAGGCCCAGGGAGGGACAGGCCCAGGGAGGGACAGGCCCAGGGAGGGACAGGCTCAGGGAGGGACAGGTCCAGGGAGGGACAGGCTCAGGGAGGAACAGGCTCAGGGAGGGACACTGCGTTGGGTGCAGACACCATGGATGGCATTGCCTTGGGGGACATTCGGTCCCATCCTGGGAAATAGCTCTGCTTTGTGCTTTTCCGTGGTTTATGAGGTGGCACCATCCGTGGGAAGCTGAGTGTAGAACTCTGTACAGAAAGTACTTTTCATTTCTATGTAAAAATACAGTCGGAGTCTCGCGCCAGATCATGGCGGACAGGCTGTTTGTCCACAGGGGCGACCGGCAGAGCATTGCCAATCTGTCGCAGAGGAGAGGAGGGTCTGATGGCCTAGGGCTGACCTGTGCCTTGCAGGACAATGGGAGTCCCTGGGGCCCTAAATTCTAGTCATTGCGACAACCTCCAAAAATTGGGTTCTGAAAGGTCCCCTAAGGGGCAGTCCTGCACCCATTGAGGACCTCTGCTCTGGGTGTACCTCTTGGCCTCCGCTTTGCCATGCACTCCTTAATAGCTTTCTTTCCCTCTGTGAACGGCCCAAATTATTGGCACACTCTCCTGAACCAGAGGGAAGCTGGTACCTTCAGTGAGGTGACCAGATTTTAGCATTGGTAAAGCGGGACACCATTGACCGAGGGGGGTTCTTTTTTTTATTATTACTTAAATATTGCAAAGAGTAGTACATATGTCTCTTTTTTTTTCCTCCTTGACCTTCCCCCGTCCTCCCCTACCCTGACCGGGGGGTGGGGGGTGGGTTCTTGATTAAAAATTTGGTCTATATGGAGCAACAAAAATTTTCATGGAACACAAAAATAGTATCTAATCTAATAAAAGAGTAATATTGAAATTGACCGTTTCTCTGGGACACCTAAGCCATGCCCACCAGCCAATCAGAGCGGCTGTATACAAATTAACCCAGCCAAGATAGAGGCTGGCAGTCACAAAGCTAGAGTTAACAGCAAGCTTCCGTTGCACCAGGAGTAAACTGTCTGCCTAGGCCTGCTGGGCCTCTCTCTGCTCATGGCAACGTAGTTGCAATTATAGAAGCCACTGAGCTGAACCAAACAGGAGGCTTCCGTTGCACCAGCGATGGAGGAAACTGTCTGCCTAGGCCGGCTGGGCCTCTACTAAGGCAGCATTCTTTCAATTATAGAAGCCACGGAGCTGAAGCCAACAGGAGGTTTCATTACCTGCCTAGGCCTGGCTTAAAATAACAGTGTATCAATTATAGAAGATAAATAAACCCCAGAAACCTGTTTCCAGCCAGCATTGCTGGGACGATGGGTCAATGGGAGCTGTGGGCAGGCTGAAAGCCTGAAAACGGCCCTTAGCCCTGCACCCAGGCTGCCCAGGCACCCCAGTAGGGACTGGAACCCTGAAGGGACTGTGGGCAGCCTGAAAACAGCCTTCAGCCCCCTCACCCAGGCTGGCCACACCCCAATGGGGTGAGGGTCCACACTGGGGGGGTTGGCCAGCCTGCAAACAGCCATCAGCCCCTGTAACCTGAGCTGGCCAGGTATGCCAGCAGGTGGACATCTCCTGAGGGGTCCCAGACTGCGAGAGGGCACAGGCCGGGCTGAGGGATCTCCCGAGTGCACAGATTTTTGTGCACCGGGCCCCTAGTTGTAATATATTCTTTAAAATTTCAGCATAAGTACAATTTACAAATATAATAAATAAAAAAATTATAGTATTGTTTTATTCTTTGGTATATTTCTCATTTGAGTGAATTTTTTTTTTAGTAGATTGCTATCATTGTTTAAAAGGTCATGGAATTTTTCACAAGAATTTGTTAAATTATATTTCACACATAAAATGGCTTTCAAAGTCTCAACACTTAATTGTGATTTTTCTGATGTCCACACTTTATTTACCATGGAAAAAACGCATTCAGTCGTAGCATTAGTTCTTGGTAAGGACAGCGTGTTATTATTTTAATTTTAATCCTATATTTCTTTCTAAATAATAACAATACTAACTTTTATCATTTTTCCTCTGAATTTGCCGTAACGTAAGTCGTAAGTGTCACTTTCAAGGCCAGCACTAGACTTTTTGCCGCCACTATAAAATATAAATAATACGAGTACTGTCTGCTAAATTCAAGAAAATTTATGTATTTATGAAATAAATAAATTACTTACCTAAATTATCTGAATAGCTGATTTGTAATGACATCACTTGTATAACTAGCTTACTAGCAAGCAGTACGATGTGTATCGTCTGAGAGACAGTTACAAAATGTTTTCGTCGTTGCCAGTCCCAAAAGATGCCATTGTTCACTAAGTCCAAACAATGGTGGTCGAATTCTAACAACTGATCAACAATGCAAACTTTGATAAGCAGTTCTCGATAATCAGTTCTCAACTATTATTATTATTAAAGTTTAACATTATAAAATTAACAAAAATAATATAAAACTCATATCCTGGCTAAATAGCCACATGGCCACTGAAAACCATATTCCCTTCCCGTTCTCCCGCCGTTCCCCAGCTTGTCCATTCTTTCCAAAAACCAGGACTTTTTAAAAATGCCATGGGACGCGGGACAAATTGTTAAAAATCGGGACGTCTGGTCACCTTAACCTTCAGGCACAGTGGACAGGAAATACTCTGATTCTCCCTGCCTCCGCCCCTCCCCCCGATCTGAAGTTACCCTGCTGCTCTGAAATGTTGCCTTGACAGACCAGTCCCAATAAGTCACTCCTGCCCATTTCCAAGGATCCCACAGCGCCTGCCCTCCTGTGCTCACTGCGACTTGCTGTAAACTCTCTGGGCGAGGACACCCTCCTGCAGCCCCCCTGCTGTGCCCAGGGCATGCCTCAGATGGAAGCCTGCAGAGTATTTGTGTCTGCAGTGGAATAATGGGACCGTGCTACAGCAGTTTTTATTTTAATTTTTATTGTAGTTGACATACAATATTCTATTAGTTTCAGGTGTACAGCATGCGACTTGATATTTATATACCTTATGAAGTGATCACAATATTCTAGTAGCCATCTGTCCCTGTAAAGGTTATTACGACGTTATTCCCTATGCTGTATGTTATATCCGTGTAACTTATTTTTGTAACTAGAAGTGTGTGTGTAGCAATGATTTTGAAACTTTCTCACCGTTGCCCTTAAAATAATTTTGAAAATATACAAATCCCATTACATGGTGTTTAAATTGACAGCTAAAAATTTTCATCAAAAGTTTAACGGTACCTGGGCATCACGGATCCATTCCCAGTCAGGGCACATGCCGGGTTGTGGGCTCAATCTCCAGTGTGGGGCCTGCAGGAATTAGCCAATCAATGATTCTCATCATTGATGTTTCTCTCTCTCTCCCTCTCTCTTCCTCTCTGAAATCAATAAAAATATCCTATATAATAAAAGGCTAAAATGCAAATTGTCCCCTCATCTGGGAGTTCGACCAGGGGGTGGGGCTGCCTGGCCAATTGCCCTCGGCCCCTCCCCCTGGCCAGCCCTGCCCCTGATCACCACCCCTCCAATCAGGGATGGAGCTGGCCAGCCAACCACCCATGGCTCCTCCCCCGGCCTGCCCCATGGCCACTACCCCTGGCCAGCCCCATCCACAGTTGCTACCCACCCCTAGATTGGGGGTGGGGCTGGTTGGCCAACTGCCCACAGCCCCTCCCCCTGGTCAGCCAGGCCCAATTGGCCCCAATCAGGGCAGGCTGGCTGGCCCCCACCCGTGCACGGATTCATGCACCGGGCCTCTAGTATTTTTAGAAAAAATGTAAATAATAGCAAGGGATATAATTCCCAACGTGATGAATATCAGTGTTCAACAGAGTAATATCTCTTTCTAATGTCTGTCTGGTGACTGAATGCCATGTCCGTGTGAGGCCTACCATCGTCCAGCAATAATTAGATGAAGGTCTTCTTCCACAGCCAACCCTGTATGTTCACTTTATCTCCTGGAACCCGGTTCTGTCCAGGTCTCACAGGATCTTACACGAGGATAACACATTCGCCCTCGGGTGCTGCTCTGCATCTGTGAACAACGGGCTCTAAGAGTAAAACAATTCCTCCCGATGTGGGTTCTCTGCATAATGACCAGCGCCATACAATGGACCCAATACCGATCCATCCATCGTAAATGTCACCAGCTGCTTATCAAACGCAACAAAAGGTATTGGGCATATGACTCTGAAGGAGAAGGATGGGGCCACTGTATCAATTAGTTCATTTATCTGTGGGTGAGCATGATTTGCTGATAGAGTGAGGCAGTTCAGCACTTACTCTCTTCTTCCTTTTTATATACGGAACCAATGAGAAATGTCTTCACATAAAAAAGTAGGTGGAATGAAGAAGTATTTTTTTAAAAATGTAACATCATCACTCAGTTTTGGGGAAGTGTTTTCAAGTTAAATGCCAAAAATTACATTGCTTGCTCATCAGTAATTATTTTTACTGATGGCATTGTCAATTCATATTTCAATTAGATCCTTCTGCAGTCTTGTTGAATGCAGAGAGCTAAAGACCACCTGCTCTATGCGAGGGTTTGTCACCCACCAGTGATATCTCAAGTTTATTTGAGACTTTATTGTGACTTACCAAATTATTATACTTACACATAGTAATGATTTACTTAAAATCCTAGTTTAATCTACTTAAAATAATTGCAAAATTGAAATAGTTAATTTTAATTACATTCTGGACAGAATATTTTTAAACAAAATGATTTTATTTTATTTATTTTTAAAATATATTTTTATTGATTTCAGAGAGGAAGGGAGAAGGAGAGAGAGATAGAAACATCGACAGTGAGAAAGATTCATTGATCGGGTGCCTCCTGCACGCCCCACACTGGGGATCGAGCCCGAAACCTGGGCCTGTGCCCTGACTGGGAATTGAACTGTGACCTCCTGGTTCCTAGGTCAACGTGGAACCGCTGAGTCACGCCAGCCGGGCCAAAATGCTTTTATTTCATCCCATGTTTTAAATATACTTTTGTATAAACCTTGGGGCCACAGATGTAGCTCACCCAATTTTTAGGAAGTGCCTGCCATGTAAACTCATTGGCACAGCCAATCCTCATTGCAAACCAAGTAGCCAAACTTACCAGCCAAAGATCAGGCCCCTGGTCCTCCTGGCCCTGGCAGAGGTGCACCGGGCCCCGAGCTGGAATGAAGTGGGTGTCTGTTCTGGGGAAGGACCCTGCTCTCCTGCTCTCACTGCACACAGGACAAGTCAGCGCCCCTGCTCAGGGGGCATTGGCTGTTTGCAGGAGCCGCCTGGGAATCCAGCGGCCTGGCAGTGTGAGGGCCCAGGGCAGCTGGGGGAGGGGAAGGGGTGCTGTCTGCTGGCAGAGCAACTCTCTGGTCTCCTAGGAAGCCGAGACTTGTCCAGGTAACACAGAGGGAGCTCGTGGGAGATTTCCCAATAAGCCTACTCACCTCAGCCCAGTTATCCATGTTTTCTTTAAATTTACTAAGAACCAGTGTAAAGAGTAAAATCTGCTTGTTAACAAGTTACCAATTGAAAAGAGAGAGGCACGTAGGAAAATGGGGCATTATCCCCAGCGGTGAGGTTAGAGGGGCGCTTCTCCTGGATCCTAGTAAAAGAACGCCTGTGACCTCAGAAGCCTCTTTAAGGTGTGGCGCTACTGAGTGTCACAGGGTGGCGCTGTCACATGGGATCTGTTAGCTTAGAAAGCTCTTTAAAATTTACCCAGGAATCACATTACAAAAAAGTGGTAAATTTAGTTTCTAGATTTTCTAATTTAAAAATTTCAGGTATGTTTCTGAAATGTAGAAGGCGCGTACCGAACTGTGGAAATATCTTGCTTTATTCCATAGCCTTTGTTTTAAGGAAACAAAAGGTTTCTTTCATTAAAACAGATTGGGGAAGCCTGGTTCCCAGCCATGGACAGAGGAGTGTACCCTCAGCTCTGTCCCCACATTCCCAGCCGCAGGTCCCCAAATGTGCAGGGAGGGGTGTCCTGGCTAGTCACCCCACCTTCCCTGCTTCCTGGCCGGCCTGGAGACTTGACTGCTCAGTGTGGAGTCTCCGTGTTGGAATTGGGCTTGGGGGGTGGGGTGGGGACAAGGGACACAGAACACGTAGTAAGAACATGTGAGGACAAGAATTCGAGACTTTCATTCTTGTTGACCAGTGCCGCCCTGTCGTCCCCACTCCGGAACCTCCAGAGGTGGCCACAGTCGAACGCTTCCCTGCGGCGCAGCTCCCTTCCCTGGCCATGCTCTTCGGCAGGGAGCCTAGAGGAGCTGCCCTGAGGGTCCCGGCACTGAGAGGTGTCCCGTGTCCCCTCTCTCGGGAGGCACCTTCCTGAGTCTGTGCTCTGTCCCTGTGCTGCTTTGGGGCTGGCCTCTGGGATGGGGCTTCTCTGGAGCTGCAAGGCATAGGGTAAAGTGGGGTGCCCCTATCCCCCTACCTCCCCAACCTGGTGGGGGTCCCGCAGCACTGAGCTGTCACCTGTGCTGCAGCCCACAGAGGGGTCGGTGAGTTCTACCCAGTGGTGACCCCCACATGTCCCTTCGTCCTAAGGTGACCAGATGTCCCGCTTTTGGCGGGACAGTCCTGATTTTTAACAATTTGTCCTGCGTCCCGCGGCGTTTTAAAAAAGTCCCGATTTTTGGAAAGAGACATATGTACTACTCTTTGTAATATTTTAAGTAATAATAATAATAAAAAAGAACTCTCCTGGTCAATGGTGTCCCGCTTCACCAATGTTAAAATCTGGTCACCTTACTTTGTCCCCTCTCTCCTCCCAGTCCCTTCACTGCAGTGAGAGAGAATGCATAGGTTCAAATCCATACCTGGCTCACTTAAAAAAAAATTTCTTTTTAAAATATATTTTATTGATTTTTTTACAGAGAGGAAGGGAGAGGGATAGAGAGTTAGAAACATCAGTGAGAGATTGATCAGCTGCCTCCTGTACCCCTCTCGCTGGGGATGTGCCCACAACCAAGGTACAAGCCCTTGACCGGAATCGAACCTGGGAACCTTCAGTCCGAAGTGACGCTCTATCCACTGAGCCACACTGGTCAGGGTGTGACTCACTTTTTAGTATGTTTATAGGAAAAGTTAAGGGTCTATCAGTGACAACCCAGGAGAACCGCTTCAGGGTGGAGGCCGCTTTCCATGCAATTGAGCGCTCACGAGTTTAAACTTAAGAGTTTGAAAAAGGAAAGAAACAGAAGAGGAAAAAAACAAACACGTAAACAAATGAAGAGTTTGTCCAGGTCGAGGCTCAGGGTTGCAGAGAACAAGTTGACGGGGTAACTTGAGCAGAAGAGAAATGTGTTGGAGCCTGGGTGTTGGTAGCTCACAAATTAAGGGGAAGATTGAAGGATGAGGCTGGGGCAGCCAGTGGGAACACGGGGAGGACAGAGCCAGGGTTCCAGCACCGCGGCAGCCCCACCCCCGAGGGAATTCTAGACTGTCCGGCCTCTCTGGCCAGGGTCTGGGCGAGCAAGTCTCTGGCCTCCGTGGCCTCCTCCCACCCAGATGCTCCCCGAGGCCCCCTCTCCACCCTCAGGAAGGAGATGCAGGGGTTTGGCCCAAAGATTGCCATTCTTTTCTGTTGAACTCTGATGAGCTTATGATTACAGTTAATGACTTTTTCTTTTTACTTTTGGAAATAAGCTGCGTTTACATGTTCATACACACACATCTGTGTGTAGGCTCTTTATAAACGGTACGCGCTAGTCCATTGGCGTACAGTTACTGATTATCTGATTGCAGACAGAGGGCCTGTTCCGGGTACGCTCCTGAGAACCTGTGGCTCTCCGTGGTTTTATGCTCCCCAAGCCGGGCATGTCACAAACTACTTTAGTTCAACATTTTCTGGGTCATTGTTAAAATAACACAGCCTGAATGGGACTTACTCGCAGTGCTGTTATATCAATATATTCTTTATTATTTTAGGGTTGGATTTCCGTGTATAACCAGAATGTTGTGATTGTCTTCAGAGGGGGTTTTATTAGTACCGTTCTAGAAGGGAGCTTTTATTCCTTCCCCATCTCCATTTTCTCCTTCATTAACTAAGAAGCAAATTAGACTTGCATTTGGCCGATGTCTGCCAAATGTTATTTTTAGAAGCCTCTCACCTCTTTCTCCTTCGGGATCCCTTCTTTCTTTTCAACTCTGTTTTGCCCTCTTAATCATTGCAATCAAAATTGGTGCCCTCCCGATATTAGTTCAATATGTAAAACAGATTGTTTATTTGCTTTTGGGATAGGAAGGGCCTGTCTAAGCTTAAAAATCCGAAAGAAAATGAGAGAAAACATAGGTTTCTGTACAGATATAAATTTTTGTATGTCCAGCAACACTGTGAAACAGGTGACCACTGGAGAAAAAAATAGTTGGGACATAAATTATAATGAAAGGGTTAATGTTTTCAGTATACTGTTTTTTACAACTGGAAGAATGGGTGAGGGAAAGAGCCGTCAGCTCCCCAAGGAAGCAATCAGGTGACCAGTAAAAATGTGGAAAAACATCTGAATATGATTAGTAATAAAAATGGACAAAGACATAACTTTGCGCGTGATAAATTGTGACGATTAAAATATTATTTGGGCAAAGGGACAGGGGGGAGGGTATTCTCACAGTGTTGGTGCAGAATTAACACAGCTTTGCTGGTGCGTGTTGTGTAACACATGCCTCAAAACATGCATATGTTTTCACCCGACGGTTCACTTTGTGGGAATTTAATCCAAGAAGACGAAGTAGATCCCGGTGTCTGCATGTTCCCGGCACCACTATTTATAGTCCAGGAAAAATCTCGATGCCTAAGAATAGGACTTAATGAACAATTTCTTAGCTGGTAAAACCTGTAAAAACAGATCCAAAAACAATGCCCATAGTATGGTCCAGGTTTTGTTTTAAAAAAGTAAAGAAAAGGTTTGTGCACACACTCAAGGGCAACGAACAGAGTGTACCAGAATGTGTTAAAGGCAGTTCTCTTTGGGGGATGGAATTATGGGAGACTCCCCCCCGCCTTCTTTGTGGTTTTTTGAATTTTCTAAATTTTTTTCTGTGAATATGTGTTGCTGCTGTAAAACAGGAAGGGAAAAAACAATAAATCCTATTGAAAGAAATAGAGAGGCAGTGTTTCTGGCATATAGAATATTAGCAAGAGGATCCTCCTTGCTATCCTAACTCTTTGGAGTGTTGACCCAAATGTTATTTTGGTTTCACAATTTACCATATGCAAAATTTAAAATAAAAATTATTTTTGGGAAATTTTTAGTGAGGCAGTTTGGATATCAGTTTCTTAGCTTATATGCAATTCTAACAAATTGAGACCGATTAGTAGGATAGTAAATAAGATGCTTTTTATATCTACTGTATAAAGCAGGGGTCCTCAAACTTCTTAAACAGGGGGCCAATCCACTGTCCTTCAGACTGTTGGAGGGCTGGACTGTAGTTTAAAAAAAAAACTATGAACAAATTCCTATGCACACTGCACATATCTTAGTTTGAAGTAAAAAAACAAGGCGGCAAAAACACCCGGCAGGCCGGATAGATGTCCTCGGCGGGCCGCATGTGGCCCGCGGGCTGTAGTTTGAGGACCCCTGATAAAGTATTAAAAATAAAGATATTTATATCCACTGTTAAATGCTTACTGAAACTTTCTGTGTGACGCTGTTAGCTCTATGGAATTCCTTGTAAATGATTAGTAGAAATAAGTCTATACTAGTGTTCAGACAACTTTGATTCTATTTTGCTTCTCCGACTACCAGCTCCCAGTTAGTAATCACTCTGTAAACCAGGTCTTGTGTTGAATTAACAAAGGTAGATTTTTGCCCTCCAAACTTGCATTTCTATGTAAGAAACTTTCCCAGTGTCTGACGCCCGTTGTATATTCTGAACCCCAGATAGTTTTGTCATTTCCTAAAGTTGCTGCCCAAAGCTTTTCAATGATAAAACTATGATAATTTGTTGCAAGAGAAAAACAGTCACTTTATATTGTGGCAGCAGCGGTATGGTATCCTCAGCATCACTATTTACTATTAAGGGGAGTTTTTAAAATAAGTGTAAGCTGGGCAGCCGAAACAGAGTCAAGTGAATCAGATTTTTGTGTTTTTTGAAAAGGCGACAGAAATCGCCAGGGCTGCAGGCGCAGGCGGGTGAAGGAGGAGGCCACGGCGCAGCTGGCTTTGCGGCCCCGCGGGCGGAGACGGGGTATTGACAGGAATGGGCAGAAGAGCCGAGCTGTTTGCTCTCAGATTTAGCGGCTGTTTGGACAAGCAGGGCTCTTTATTCCTGCTCAGACCGCAGGGAGCGGAGCCTCAAGGTTGAAAAGTGAAAAGGGGACAGGAGAAGAAAAAGTACGTTCTCAACTTCGATTTCTGTGTCCTACTGACTTCCCTTCAGCATTTTCTTTGTTCGGAATGCTGTTTCTTTCCAGAAAGGATTCCTGCTTTAGGACTCTCTCTCTCTACTTTCATTATCCACTCTCTTGTTTCACCCCAGACACAAAGCAAATAACAACATCAGCAACGACACGGAGCCCAGTAGACCTTCCCCCAAATAAACAAGTAGGAACTCAAGAGACCTGTCCTCCTCTGTTTGGGAACACAGGGCCAGGTCCCTGGAAGTGTCTTTTTAAAAATATATGTATATATTGTTATTGATTTCAGGGAGGAAGGGAGAGCGAGAGAGATAGAAACGTCAATGATGAGAGAGAATCACTGAGCGGCCCCTACACGGCCCACAGGGATCGAGACCACAACCTGGGCATTGACCTGACCGGGACTCACACTGTGACCTCCTGGTTCATAGGTTGATGCTCAACCAGTGAGCCACGCTGGCTGGGCCTCTAGAAGAGTCTGGATGGAGGTCAGCAAGGTCTCAGAAGGAGGGCACAAACCCAACATTTATTGAGTGTCTACTGTCAACTCTGGGAAATCAGCACTCACTGATGCCAACTGTATGTCAACTTTTAAAGCTCTAGGAGGTGGTAGTATTCCCATTTTATAGAGGAAAAGGCAAACTTTGAGGTCACTGAGAATGTAAGTCTCTCTAACCTGGACCCCCTCACCTGGGCCACCAACACTCCCCTGTGGCCTCAGCCTGGCGAGTGGGAAAAAAGGTCGGCGAGGCTGATTTCTTATCGCCATCAAAGCAGGCCGTTTTGGTCCCGGGGGTATGTGGACATTTATACCTACGTAGTGACCCTAAAAAACAAACTATTACTCCTTCAGCTTTTACACAATACAATCCACAGATGATGTGTTACAGAATTGTACACCTGAAACCTATATACTTTTATTAACCAGTGTCAACCCAATACATTCAGTTTTTTTTTAAAACTAAACCTTCAGCTTCAACAAAAATTACCTAGTCATGTGGGGTGTAACACCCCACATCTTCGCTGGGCCGGCCGGAGCCTCCCTGAGTGTCACCCCGGGCTGCAGAGAGCCGCCTCGAGTGGCCGATGGTCCCCGTTGTGCCTGAGCATTTCAGAGGTCTCAGAGGGGGGCTAGATTTTGCAGCTGAGGTCAGGCGAGGAGCATTTGCCACTGGTTTCCTGGTCATGGAGCCTCATGGTTTTCTCGCTGAGGCCGGGGAGGGGCCTATGATAGGAACAGCAAAGGTTGCCGATCAGCACGCAGCGAGGGACCCTGAGGGCATCCCAGTAGTGACTTCTGAGGGTGACGCCTGCCCTCGCTCCTCCTGTCATTCCTGGCCTCCCGGATAACCTGACTGTGGGCCCCCTCGGCCTGGAGGGGTGGGGGAAGGGCAGGAAAAGGTGTGTAGTTGATGCCTTAAACAGAACTTTGTTGCTATTTTAAAAAGCACAATCAGAATGTACGAAAGTTATTAAACTTATTTCCTGTGTTTAAAAATGTGGTGGTGGAAGAAAGTAGAAGCATAAAAACTCGAGTCCATGTAAGCTCGCAGAGCAACCTGCGGAGGTGGATTTGCACATCGGCCTTAATTGGCCCAATTGACCTTCTCCGCTGTATTTACAATTGCCTTGAAATTGTAAGCAGATGTTTGAAGCCCCGTCTTTAATAGGTCTGCAACATCTGTTTCACCAACACCGCTGCCCACCAAAGCAGTGGTAATTAGGGAGCACCTAATGCATACATCTTTCGTTATGGACCCATCGATCGGGTTTCTCCCTGAGGTATTAAAGCCCACCCTTATTCTTGCTTTTATTTGAATACATTTTGCATTATGTTTTCTTACACGGAAGAACAGTATGCCAGCCCAGTACCAAAAAAAAAGAAAAAGAAAGACAAACCCATGGTAGTTGTCTCCCTAATGCATTTTGAAACTTGTGTCTGTGTAGTTACTAACAGTGGGTGAAGACACTTACACATCACCAGTCGTAAACCCTTGAAAATGTGCGAAAGCTTTTGTTCTTTCCTGTTGCTTTTGTCTTATAGATGAGCCATTTCCTGCAAAACCAGCAACGTAAAATGTGCAAATCTTAAAAGCTAGGAGGGAGCAGTATTTACTTTATTTTTTAATTAATAGACTTCACAGAGCAGTTTAGTTTTACAACAAATTGAACAGAAAGTAGCATTCTCTCCTTCTGCTCCCCACCCTAATTGCCCCATTACTAATACCTTGTGTAGCAATTTTTAACATCTTGTGTAACATTGTAACAATCGATAAACCTGTATTGATCCATGTTATTCATTATAAGTCCGTAGTTTGCGTTAGATTTGAGCTTTGTGTTGTACAGTTCTATGGGTTTGTCAAATGTACAGTAACATGTATCCACCACTGTAGTATCATACAGAGTATTTTTATTGCCCTAAAAGAACCCCTGGGCACCACCTCTGAGAGGGACCACTGTTGACTAAAATATTCTTATATGAGGATGTGTTTACTTTCAAAAGGAATTATTTCTCATGCATAGTGGTCCAAAGAAATAGTCATTTGGATGTTTTAGACTTGACTGTACAACATTTTAGAGACTTTTATTTTTTACACGCTTTGTATTTTAAAACAACATTGCATATACCTTATAAATTTTACTGAGGTTGATATGGTATGAGTTATACCTAATAATTAGAAAATTCTATAAATTGCTAGCATTCATTTCGATTGCTTACAAATAAATTACTCTTTTAAGAATGAACTCCTTCAAAATTGTGTCTTTAAAGTAGATCCTCCTTTTACAAGACTTGCCTGAGGGAAGATGTGTTTAATGGAAAGAGAGTGGTGTCCATAGGTTCATTTTAGCTCTGGGTCCTGAACTCCTTCCACTGGGAGATAGCCAAAGTCTTGGAGGGAAGAAATATGGCCGGGAAAAGTGCCCAGTTTCACCATGTGAAAAGCAAAGCAAGATGCCAGGTTTAGAATCGAGTGAAGAAATCATGGGTGGGAGAAGGTGTTGTATCTGGCCTCTGTTCCCGCCCAGCAGGTGGTGAGGTGGTGGAGGCCCGTGGCATTCAGGCTGGGGAGTAGAGTGGTATGTGCTGCTTTTGGCACATAACCTTGAGTGAGGCAGACTTTTTATCAGCAGCAGAGGTAGATTTTAAAAAAGTATTATGGCTCTAGCTGGTTTGGCTCAATGGATAGAGCGTCAGCCTGAGGACTAAAGGGTCCCAGGTTTGATTCCAATCAAGGGCACTTGCCTGGATTTAGGGCTTGATCACCAGTTGGGGGTGTGCAGGAGGCAGATCAATGAATCTCTCTCATCATTGATGTTTCTATCTCTCCTTCTCCCTTTCTCTCTGACATTAATAAAAATATAGCCCATATAATAAAACCCTAATATGCAAATCAACCAAACAGCAAAATGACCAGTGGAACGACCAGTTGCTATGATGTGCACTGACCACAGGGGGAGCACCGTTCAGCCAGAAGCCAGGCTTACGGTTGGCAAGTGCAGTGGCGGTGGCGGGAGCCTCTCCCACCTCTGCTGAAGGCAGGTTGTAAGGAGTGAGGGGTCCCAGACCATGAGAGGGCACAGGCTGAGCTGAGGGGTACACCCCATCCCCCAGTGCATGAATTTTGTGCTCCGGGCCTCTAGTATTTAATAAAAAAAGTATTATGGAAGTATAAAATGCATACAAAAATGCACGTACCCTAAGGGTGCACTGTTTTAATTTTTACAAATTAAACTCATGGTTGTAATCAGATCAAGAAATAGACCTGTCTAGTATCCCAGAGGCCTCTGCCATGGTCCATTCTGGTTCCTGTCCCCCTCTGTGGGTACTATATCCAAGTTTTAGAACCATCCTAGTTTTGCCTGGTTTTATACTTGATACAAATGGAAACATACACTAGACTGTGTTCATCCACATGGTTACATCTGCCTACTTTGTTCATCTTCGTTGCTGTAAAATACCCTGTGAGGCGAATATTCCACTCTGTGCATTCTGCTGTTGCTGGGCATTTGGTTTGGGGCTGCTGCGGATAGCGCTGTTACGAGTGGTCTGGTGCTCTTGGCGGACCTTTCTGTGGAGTACATACCGAGGAGGCGATCTGGGTTGCAAGGTGTGCATATGTCAGCCTTTAAAGACACAATTTTCTGCTCAGCTCGTCAAGCTGTTTTCCAGCCAGTCATGTATGAGAGTTCAGGGTCAGTACTCTGAGCATCCATTTTAGCATTCTCACTTGATGACCTCGTGTTACCAACAAGGATTTCTAGGGTGCCTGGCCTGGCGTGACCGGAGGAACAGAGCCAGGCCACTGAGAGCCACGGCTCACGGTTGTAGCTGCCCACTGGGGGCAGGCACTGTGCTTTCACACACATTCAGCACCCGAGGCATAAATTGCATTGTCCCCGTTTCATGAGGAGACTGCAGCCAAGGGGCTGTAATTTGTCCGAGGCTTTATGTTCCTGAGGACAGACCCCGGACCCAGCCGAGGCTCTTGACTCCCGTCCTCTGAGCCACCGAGTTGTGCAGCCCTTGGCTTTGCCATATTCAAGTGCTAATTAAGTCGGCACACCATCCAAAGAAGTTGCAGTGTCTGACTTCTAGATAACAGGGCCATTGCTATTTATTATCAAATTTTATGAAATCTATCTTTTTATATACATTATAAATCGTTCTAATATTTGAACAATGATTTGTTTATTTTTATTTGTTTGCAGTTACCTCAAAGCCAACAGAATATCCTTGGTTGACACTTTTAATCCATGAAAACTTAAGTATAAACCAACTGAGTTAAAATATTTTTGGCAAATTAAGAAACAACTTTAATTTATGGCAGAAAGATGAAAAAATAAATGCCTCCCAAACATGTTTTGTATGTATGAGCTTATTAAGCCTTTCTCATTATTTTATTGAGATATAATTCACATACTATAATATCCACCCTTCCTCAAGTTTTATCTTCATATTGCTTCTCCATCCCTCTGTGAAAAATAACCTTAATGAATTTTTTAAAATGAGGATTACAAATTTAGTCTACAAGCAATATTGTGATATAGCCTGCATTTCCTTCTTATCATCTAAGATCGTTATTTTATAATCTCCTCTTTTAAAATGTGGGAGATAGTTATCATTTTTGTATATCATAATTTCACTAAGAGCAATCCAAAAATTCTTCCAAGGTAACCATTAATATCTTAATATTAGTCAATAGTATCTTCGTATATTAAGATTAAGGTGAAACTTGTTTTGGTATTTGGATGTTTTCCCATGGAAGTCTTTTTAGAATTTCTATCAATAATTATGGAAGTAATACTGCTTCAATAGTAAAAGTAGACCAGATTAAAAAAACAAACATCTACTCACTTTTCTAGTGATAGGTTATTTTTGTATTTTGTACTAGACATTTTTGCCTCAAACCAAATTTAAGTGTCAAGGAATGTGCCTATTTCAGTTCTAGATCATGTAAAAATTAGTGATGAAACAAGTAAACCTGTGAGATGTTCAAGCTTTCTTAAGTCAGTCCATGCGTACCTTTCCTGTTCATGGGCCATTTTGGATCCATCCCTAAACCTTCATTATGACTCATGAAGTCTTATTGAAGATTAGAGTTTGTTTATGGATTTTTTCCCCCTTGGAAAGCACTTCTAAAGCTGTGCTAGCAAATGACCAGGGAAGCATTTACAAGCTAAGTAACAGTTTTTGCTATTTAGTACTCCTGGCATCCAGCCAAGTAAATGCTAACTTTAGAGCTGATCGGTTAACTTGGATAAGCAGCATTGTGTCCCCCTCGTGAGTTGTCCTGTGTTGAGTGGTTGGGCTGGAAAACAGGTACCACATCATCACAAACCAGTGTTCGGGTTTGAGGGGGCCTCCTTGCGTCTTAACGCCTCGTGGAATTTCAGAAATGAGCATGTGAGACATCAACGGGAAGCTGGGCCATCCTCCTGCGGACACGTCGACTGTCGGGCCCCCTCCCTTGACGGGCCTGCTGACATCCTCTGCCTGGGTTTTGAGTCTGGTCTCTTGTGTGCGTCCCCTGCGGACACCTGCACAGGCCCCCTTTCCTCCGGCTGCTCCCTGGGTCCCCTCCCTCCTTTTTAGAGGTGCACTCCCCACTTCAGGCAGAGTGTGGCCGTGTTTGTTTATAGAAAGAAAGGCAAATCCTCACAAAACAATGGGTCCTTACAGTGTGTTTGAGACAGATTTTAGAGGCAGCCACCGCCTAACCTGGAATCTAAGGGAGATGGTCGGCAGTTTCAGATCCATTTCTGAAAGACAGCCGTCCACCTGTGACCGAAGGAAGTGGTCTGTGCCTCGAATGCAGTATTTATTAACGTGACCCTAACCATGTGTCGCTGTTTCAGGAGGTGGCCGTGACAAATGGTGTATGTTGACCTCTTGTGTCTTTCCAACCGTGGGTGTTTGCACAGCAATTGAACGTGTGAGGCAGTGCCGTGTCCGGTCCCATTCAATCTCATTGTAGAGACCAAATGCTGAGATTGCCTCGAAGACAAAGAGTTGGTCCCTGTTCCTGTTGAAGTGATGTTTCTTTGCTGCTTAGGAATGAGGCTAGTGTATCTGTGTGTCTGGAACGTACTGCTTTCTGGGGGCTGTTGAAACAAAGGAGCACAAATGGGGCGGCTTGAAACAACAGAAAATCCTTCTCCCCCAGTTCTGGAGGCCAGGGGCCCAAATCCAGGAGTGGCCAGGGCCGCACCCCCTGGAGGCTCCAGGGGCAGGCGGGCCTGCTCTCTGCGTCTTCCGGCTCCTGGACTTCCCGGGCTCGGGCTCGGGCTCGTGCACTCATCACTCCAGCCTCCGCCTCGGTCTTCACGTGGCCTTGTCCTCCCCTTGTGGCTGGCTTCTCTTCTGCCTTTTATAAGGATGCATGTCTTTGGATTTAGAGCTCCCCCCGGGGTTCAGAATGATCTCACCTCAAGATCTTTAATGATATCTGGAAAGACCCCCTCCCCCCTCTATTTTATTTTCAAATAAGAAAACATTATCAGGCCTGGCCAAGGTTTGATTCCAGCCATGGCCTGGGTTGCTGGATCGATCCCTGATTGTACAGGAGGCAGCCAATTCTCTCTCATCATTGAGGTTTCTCTTTCTTTTTCCCTCTCCCTTCCTATCTGAAATCAATAAAGATATATAGATATAGAGATAGAGATATGTAGATATGTAGATATATAGATATATAGATATAGATATATTAAGAAAATCTCAGAATCTGGGTATTAGGACATGCACATATGTTTGGGGGAGAGAAGATGCCACCACTGAACCTGCGTGGAAGGAAAGAAAACTCACATTCATAAGAAGCTGGTGGCAGCGAGGGCGATGGCATATCCCTGGCTAGTTTCCTGGGGGGGGTGGACACTTGCATCTGGCTTTGGGCACAGGGAGAGCACAGGCGTGCCTTCCTCGGCTGCTCTGAAATGAAAGTGCCGCCTAGGTTACTCTAGTCAACTAAAAATGGCATGAAGTGACCTAAAAATAACTCCTAAGTATTCTCTGGCTTTAAAATTGGCCCAGATCCCCATGTTACTTAAGAAGTGGGGAAAGAAAAACTTGGGAAACTATCAGCGGCATACACATGGGAAACTATCAACGGCATACACCGTCATTACCCGAGGATTAGGCTGATTCTGGCATTGTTTCAGGAAGCCTACTCATGTTGTTTTCAATTTCTATTTTCTAGCTGCCCCTGCTCCCACCCCAGTGTAAGGACTCGGTTAGCTGTACGGCATATCAGGGTTCCAGCAGGGGCTGGGCTGTACCCGGCCCACCAAGACAAAAGTGGCTTTCATTACTGAGCTCGATACGGCTTCGTGATTGCAGCTGACTTACACATTTCTCTAAAATTATACTTTTATGAAAAACCAGCTCTTCCAATGTGTAAAAATTACCACTCATTTCTTCCTGCCTGACTGCTGCGGTTCTTCCTAATGTTTGTTCTTCCATAGACTGACTTCACTGGGGAAAGAATCTTTATTTTTAAACAACTGTCATTCTATTCCTGCTGATAATTCTGTGAATTTGAGGTGGAGTTGTGATCATAGCAGCCACTGGACAAGTTAAGCATTTATCCCTCTTGAGTAATAAGGGTTTTTGGGGTTTTTGTTGTTGCTGAGATTGATCGTTCAGTCACTTTCACTGTATGTAGATACTCCCTAGCATGGCACGGCCAAGATGCTGTCTTTTGTGATGCATGTTTAAATGTCTAAATCTTGTTCCAGTGTAAATTTGGGGTGATTTCAAGTTGCCTATTTGTAGAAGTTTCTACTTAAAAAAGGTTCTTCAGATGATAAAAACCTCTATAACATAGTGCACAGTTTTTGTAATGCTTTCGGGCTTCACAAAACCTTTATAAATAACTTTCTGAACAATACACACAGATCAGATCCCAGTTCTAAGAACATCAAGGGCCATCCAGTTAGTGTGCCTTTACCATCTGCAGCAAATGTTTCGATACAGTTCCTGCTGCCTGAGGAAGTGGCTTAGGTCATTCCCTGACACTTAACCGCCTTTTAAAATTTTATTTTATAGGATTTTCACTTATTGATAAGCAAAATAGCAGCCTTGGTGAGCATAGTTCTTGTACCTATTTCACAGCTAAGAAGCAGATTAACTTGCCTGGACAGAAGGCTGACCGTTAAGGCCTTTCGGGTATGTCCGCAGGGCTGTGTTCCAGAACAATCTTGTGACCGTGGGGAGCAGGAGTGGATTGACTCGGGGTTTTTTTGGAGATGATCTCACTAATCTGAGGAAACCATAATAAGGATGAGAATTCAGACAGTGGCATCGGGGTTAGGAGCTGGGGAGAGGCCATGGGCGTATTTGCATGACATTATTGAGTAAGAAGGTAAGTTAGATGTGGGCATGGCTGGCCAGAGCATGCAGACAAGCCAGGTGACTCCTGGTCGGATTAAAATAAAATGGGAATCCGCTCTTTGTCGCTATGACCGGGGCTTGAAAGGCCCACGGAAAGCCGCAGAGGTATCATCACCTCTGACGTGCCAGAAGGGGCATTTTCGTGTCTAAAAATGTCCTGGTGCTGGTGATTGCTGGCAAATCGTGACATCTTTATAGAGGCCAATTAGACCACTCAAGTGGCATGTCTGCTCCGAGGACAGCTGGTCCTGTGACACCTGATCCCAGCCCTGGATCGGGAGAGGCGCCGAGGCCATGAACACAGGGCAGCAGGAGCCCCATGGGGCCTTGTGGGGGGTGAGACCCCCAGACAGGAGCACTGCCCAGGGTTTTGCAGGGAGCGGGGTATCGCCCTGGAGTCCAGAGTGCCTGTCGGAACTATATCTGGGTTTATGGGAGGGCCCAATTGTAAAATTACCGCTTCCCCTGTCACCTAGAGAATGGCGACTTCACAGTACAGCTCTGACATATGTTCTGGGTTTAATCTTACAGCGAATAGAACGCATTTTGGTTGTCAGTTGGTTTTAATCAAAGTTTTGACCCCAAAGGTGATGGTTATGATTGCTGCTTTTTCTGCCTGATTTCTGTGGGATTCATCCAGGAGGATTCGGCTCTGGAAACTGGCTCCATAGAGCTCTTGACATAATGTGAAATTAAAGGCCTTGTCACGACATTTAGAAAAGACAAAACTGCAAGTTGTTTCCTGATACGCGGAGTCAGGCGCCTTGGAATCTCTTGGCTTTAAGTCTTGGAAGCAGCTGCCTGCTCTGCGGGAAAGGGCTCCTCCCCACCCCTGGGGTTCCGTGGGGGGTTCCAGAGGGCGGGGCCCCTGGGCACCGGGAGCCAAGGCGGAAGACCTTCATCCGGGCACCCAGGAGGCCAGCCGGCTCCTTGAGACGACTTCCCGGCGTCCTGACGTGGTTCCTGGGCGATCATTGCACTTTTCTTAAGAACTTGGCCTCGTTTCTCAACCGGAGAGTTTATTTTGCGCCCAGAATATGCAGCCTTAGGATTTCCTGGACGAGCCTCTGCGTACACGGCCTGGACCTGCGACGCACCGCACCGACTCACGCGCACCCCTGCTCGTGGTTTGACACCATGTTCTCGCGATAGGAATGCTGGGCCACTCGCTCTCGGCCTTTCTCGCGATAGGTCACCCGTGGTCGGTTTTTCTCGCGATAGGTCACACTCAGACTCATGCTTAGTCGCTTGAGCCTCGGGTCGCTCGGGCCCACTGCCTCCCGTGGTCGTGCTCACATACTCACGTGTGGGCGGGCATGGCCCTTGGACCAGCCGCTCCGCGTTGGAGAAGGAACTTCACTCCCACGTTCGGAGTCAGGTAATAGCATGTCGATGAGCCGCCATGTGCCAGCCATGCTGGGTGCCCGCAGGTCCTCCTCCGTCCGGACGGACAGGTGAAGGAGCGCCTTCTCCTCACAGCCCGAGCCCCGCGCGGGAGCCGAGCGGGTCAGGGCAGCACCTCCAGGCCGCAGCCCCGCTGGTCATTCTCGGTGGAGCCTCCCCCGTTGTTGTGCCCCGTGCACCCCCTCGGGCGGGGCACCCTCCGTCGCCTTTCCCGGACGGTAGCATCTCCGCAGGAACCCGTGGCTGAAGCAGACTGTGCCTGTGTGTGTGTGTGTGTGTGTGTGTGTGTGCGTGCCCGAGGGGTACCTCTGGGGGGTGGGGGGGGCTCGCGCGCCGGCTCGCAGGGTGCCCGCTCCGGGAGCTAAGGGGGCCGGTTGGCAGTGGGCGCCCGGGACTCCTGAAGGCCGTGCCTGGTTTTCCCCTTTGCTTACATTTGAGGACGCACCTGCCGACGACGCTTCACCCACGAAAGCAACGTAAGTGTAAATGGTGCGGATGTGATGCTCGGCACCGGGACCGGGGAGCTGGGGATAGCTGCTGGGTCCGGGGGTCCGAGGCTCCGCCTGCTCCTGCGCCCGTGCCCTGCCCTCCCCCTCTCACAGAGGACCTTGCCCCCCGGCTTAGGGCCGCCAGGTGCAGGGCGAGCTCGTCTCAGGGCCCTAATTACGTCTGCGAAGAACCTCCTGTCGGCAAGGAGTGTGCACAGGTTCCAGGGAGTCGGACACGGGCTCATATGGGGGGTGGAGGGGGCCCCGCCATGGAAGGACAGGGAGCCCATTAGAAGGAAGTAGCCTAGGATACCGTTCGTCTCATTCTACGTAAAATCTACGTAGTTAGTACCGTGGAGCGTGTGTCATAGCAGACATACCAACTTGCAGGGTGAACCTGTAGACAATAGTAAGTGATGCGACCGCTGCCACTGAACCGAGTGAAAAGGCCCTTCGATTCGGCAATGTGGTGGGTGCCCGAGGCGGGAGGAGGCGCCGATGAGAAGTAGAACCAAGGGTTGAACATGGATGGTGAGCTGCTCTTTTACACTGAGCAGCAAGACAGCCTGTCTGGCAGGTAAAACAGTGCGTGGGGTTTGGGGTATGTTATCTGAAGAGTCACGGTTCAGTAGAAATGGCAGCACGTGGGGGGCGGGGTGGTGGATGGTGGGTGAGTTAGTTAAAGCCCCGCAGCAGGGAGCCTGAGGACAGTGTGGGGAGCTGCCAGACGGTGGAAACCAGGAAGGGGCTGGTGAAACCAGTTGCGTAAAGCACACTGCCTTTTTGAGAGCATTTTTTTGTACCAGTTTAGGAGCTTGGCGAGATTCCCAAGGGTCTTTTTAATCACACATTTTCCGTGATTAGCGGTATGGTCTGATAATCACACATCTGTCTTCCATGAGTGGTTCCAATGTTAAAATGGGTATATTGTCATTTGTTGAAAACTAAGTTCTGCAGCAATATTTTTATTACATTTTCTTTTCCAGTAAGCGAGATCAAAGGAGTGATCCTGAAAATTATGCTTATGGTGGACTTCAGTAAAAAGGATTTATGCAGTCACATTTACAGATTGTTTTTTATTGATCACAACTTTTATGCTAGGGATCAATTTTAATCTACTTGACATCTTTAATTGCTTATCCACTTAAAAAATTAACTCTGGTAGATGGAAGAATGCCACCTAATGCAAATTGTTTTACTGTTAGTGAAAATATGGTATGTTATAGTCAGGGGGATAAAAAAGAATTGCTGAATAGGCCATTATCCCCTTGTAAAAAGGGAAAACGAAGGGAAGAAAAGGGCTCCCCTTGAGCAGAGTTGTATTCAGCACGCCCTTCACATTTCCAGGGTGTTGATCCTGCCTGCTCTAGTGCAGCACAACCTCCCATTTATTCCACAAACTCAGTACTACCAGTTTCCAGGTGTGGAGCTCTGGGGAGATAAAAGTGTGAGTATTCTTTTAAGAAATTCAGTCCCATGACCGATGTTCCCCCCTGGTTGATATACTCTATCCTGATACCTGGTTTTATTCAAGTCCTTCCTAATCTATTGAATCAAACCTCGACAAAATTTAATATCCTTTTTTCAGTTCTCAAAACATGGGAAGACTAGAAAAATGCTCATCGCTGGCTTCCTTTCTGCCATGGGAATTTTTTAAACCCCCAAGCGGACTTCAAGTACAAGCTCCAAATGGATTCCACAAGACACCCCCCCATTTGTGTACTCTGCAATCTCTGAGGTCTCCTGAGTGCACCGTCCCTGCGGTCCACCACATCCCCTCTCACTCTCTAGCTGGGCAGACCCACTGTTAGCACTCCTTATCCACACATTTGGCCATTCTTTTCCTACTCTTCCGTATTCCTTTTTGCCTGTAAACGTATCCAGATCATATTTATACTTATTAAGCCAACATTGGGCCCTGTATCACCTCCATTTCCTCTCTTTTTCTTAGTACTGTAGTCACTCTAAGTCTTTACTGGGGGGCAGGATAGCAGAATGGAATCCCGGCTCCATTGCTAACTGTAAACGTAGACAAGCTTCCTCATTTCTAAAATGGGAGTAATTATATTATGTATTTCATTCACAGTGTTGTGAACAGTTCACATACAAGACATGATGTACACTTGGTGTAGCCATTCTAGAAATTGCCGCACAGCAGAACTGTTTGCTGGTGTGAGTTGGAGGTAAAGGAGGGCTTGGTTCCAGATCTTCTGAGCCAAAAGGGATTGAATGCAGGGTGGTTGGATTCAGGCAGATCGATGAGAGGGCTGAGGGCTCTACTCTGGGTTAGCGCCAAGAACGACCTGGAAAGCATCCTCTGCAGCAGCCCACTGCCGAGGAGGGGGAGTCCGGTTGCTGGTAGCGGAGCTGCTCACTTTAGGAGCGCACCCTGTAGCTGAGAGCAGGGGTCCGGTCCTGCTGCTGCTGCTCCCGCTCACGTGTAGGAAGCTTGTGGCCTTGGGATGCTCGACACAGAGCCAGAGCAGCAGGAGGGCGTCTCCACCTCTTTTTCTTCTCCCAGATCCTATGTGATTGTATCTAATTGCAAACTTATGTCAGTTGCCTCCAGAGCCTTACACGCAGGGCGTTTGGGAATGCCATCTTTAGCTTTTCCATCCTCTAGGATAGGAGGCAGCCTAGAAGGAAGTTGGGATGCTTCAGGCTGCCAGTCCTCCTTATCTGCCCCTGGAGGTCTGCAAAGGCTTCTTAGAGGCGCTGGCCTTTGGCTTGGTCTTTAGGGATGAGCAGGTGCAGGATTTGAGCCAGCGGCCATATTCTAGGCTGGCTTTCTTTAGTGCATCCCATTTCTCTGTCCTCGAATGACCAAGTCCTTCCTCTTACAGCTTCTCATCTTGGCCCCAAAGTCGACCTTCAGAAAAGGCCCTCCCTGTTGGCCTCTTAACTCTGGACCCCTCACTTTACCTCAAAACTTCTGCTGAGGTAGTTCCCCTGTAAAGCGCCACGTCAAACTCTGAACCAAATACAAGATTCTTTTTTTTTTTTTAAAGACCCTTCACATAGGCACCAGTGATCTGTCACTTCCTGTGTGTCTTCTGCAAATTCAGCCCCGCTCCTCCCTTTATCTCTGGCTCAGCCGCTGATGTCTCCTTCATGTGCCTGCTTGCTGTTGCCTCCCATCCCCCTGGAAAGAGCAGCCTTACATGCCTGGACTGCTCTTTCCTAAGACCTCTGAGGGGAGGCCTCGCGTGGGCACCCACCTTCTCTTTGCATCACACTTGATCATGTGTATATTTTTAGTTACATTTTATGAATATTTTCATGCCAAATCACAAATAAACTCGGTGGGATTAATTTGTCACTGAAAAAAGTTAAAGTTGATGTTTGGCACATACCTTTAACTTATATGGAAAAGACAACCCACCAGCAACATAGTAAAATGGGAAATAGGGGAATTAAGAACAAAAGCAGACAGGTGTTAAATGTTAAAGATTGACAGGTGAAAAGCTCTTTCTGTCATGTGGGGGATGGGGATTAAAAGGTTCATTCATTGAAAAAAGTACTTAGATCAATAGTAGTAAAAGGTGATTATGTGTTTCAAATGTTGGCTTTAAAGAACTGGGATTCATCTAGGCTTAACAGAATCATTTCATGAGGTGTGCAGTGTAATGCAAAGTCATGGTTTGTTGATCAAGTAACTGATTTTTTCTAAACTGTAGTCATTTTATCTGTAAAATAAAGGCACTTAACTTTACTTGAAATTAGGCTTAAATGTAATAATGCATGCAAACTGTTTACCCAGCTCAGTCTGGGCCTAATTACTTACTACATTTTGTCAGTAATGATGATAGATAGCTATATTAGTTACTAAATTAAAATTGTTGGGAGATTATCAGAAACATCCATTTTGGAAACTTTGTGGGACCCATATAATTTCAGAAGTACTGAACTAGACCAGTTCTTAGCCTGGTTGGTTTAATTTTTAATGTTTCATATTTATTGTACAAACTATGTTTTAATGAAAATACATAAAAGAAAAAAATTCCACCATCATACTAAGTCAATATATCATTTATTTTCATTTTTCCAAAAGCTATTTCAAGCCAAGCCTAGAAGCAAAAATCATTTCATGGTGATATAATTTTAGTGTGGACTGAATTGTGAGTTTTTTATTTTTCACCAAATTTTATATTAGAACCATGCTCCAGTGTTGGCACTTCACCTCTAGTTAAAAATTTCAGTAGAGTTGTGTTGGACTCATCTTTTCTCTGGGCCATTGTTGTAGTAGCCAGCCTCGTACAGGTGTAAGCAGTCGTCCACCCCCCAACCCCCCACCCCTGTGCTTAAGAGGGTTCTCCTAGCCCAGCAGTGCGGGGCCCTGCAGGAGTCCACCTAGCTTTCATCCAAGCTCTCCTGGGAAGAGTGTTCCCACTGGGCACGCCTTGACCAGTTGGGATGGCAGCTGGCAGGTTAGTGCTCCCTTTTTCTGACCCTGGGGCACATGAGTCTGAGGCATGCTCTAGTTAGCTCTGTAGAAATCTCCCCAGTTCCCACTTATCTTCACTCCAGAATAAACTACCTGCACAGCAGCCCTAGCTTCAGGCTCTTTTTGGGGAGAGTTAAGGCCAAGACAGTAGGCAGAGTGGCCCGATCAGTTGCTCATAATGTTTCTTAATGGTCTTCGTGCTGTTGGATATTTAGGAAATTTCAGATTTCTGTCATTCTGAAGCTACATTGAACATTTTTTTGTGCCTGTTTTGAAAAATAAGTCTTAGGACAAACTTAAGGAGCAAGGTCACTGTTGGAGACCATAAACCTGTAGTCATTACGCCAAGTGCTTCCCTAGGGGGCTGCCCTTAACAAAGCACCATCAACACGCAAGTGCAGCCATTCAGCTGCTGCCTCTTCAGTGGTTTAAATCTGGCTGGCGCCTTGAGGAGGAGGAAGCTGTCATCCTTTGTTGTAATTTGGTTTCTTTCATGGTTAAGAAGGTTGCACGTGTCCTCATTCTCTTGGCTGTATCTGTGCCTCTCACTGGGTCTTGCCTTTGGTTCTGACTCTCATAAGGTCCCTGGTGGAGGAGTCTTGCATAACATGAGCAAAGGAAAGCGTGCAGGAAGCAGACAGTCTATATGCGATAGCAGAGGGGGCCTTGGCCGTGCAGAGCACATCCTGTGTGTTGCAGGAAGCCTGGTAGGATGGCAGCGGGGAAGCAGTCAGTGGGCCTGTGAAGGGCTCTCCAGGTGACGTTGTGGATCTCATTGTGCTGTGACAGAAGTCTCTCCACCTGAGCTGCCAGGGACGCTGCAGGACTAGCCCTGGGAAATCGGACACCTTGATTTCCCCCTGGTTTTTTTCCGTGGAGAATTGATATTGTGGTAGTAATTCTGTCAGTGCCCTCTGTCATGCTTGCTGGTTCCAGCAGGCATGGAGCCCATGCTGTTTCGTTTCTCTCGATGTCATAGAGTTAGATACACAGAGAACCTCTGAGGACAACGAATTGAGTTTTGTCCTCCATGGATGGGAGGAGGAAATAGCTAAGTAGGCCTGGTCTACATAGTTCAAATGCAGAGAATATTTACCTAGATAATACAAACACAAAGACCCTGTTGGGTCTCATTTACACAGGTGACCCTGACTCTGTACATCTGGTGGTTGGAGACTATAAAGTAAATTACATAGCATGTGCCCTGCCCTGGTGCACAGTCATGCATACATGCAGCCCACCATCTCCTTGCCCCATTCAGGAACAGAGAATAAAGGTGAGCACACACATCTTGTATATCTAAAGCTGGTAATGGGACTGTGGTTAGTCTTGTCATAGAGCAAGTTCTCATGTACACAAATTAAAAGTGCAGAGTACATGAAAGCATTCAATGAATCTTCTAGAATCTTTGAAGGAAGTTGAAAAATTAGTATTTTAAGTTTACATGGAAATTATGTATAGATGAAGAGGTATTCATAATAATAGTTCCTTATAAAGAAGGAAGCGGTAGGGGGTCCCGGGCATAGCCAGGTTCAGAGGGGAGAGAAGATGGTGTATCAGCAAAAGCAGGTAATTCCGGATTAACAAATGAATATGACACCTTGGCCATCTATCGATTCAATAAATATTTACCTAGTTCCCTCTCTCTGCCTGGCGTGGTACATCATGATCCAAATAAATAGCTAATGTAGTTTGGATTGGACTGGGTTTAATTTGATTACTATTTCATCAGTTCTAAAACACATTTTAACACTTCTGAAATTGGCAAGTGTACTATGGTAAATGGGGTCTTGGATTAGATAAAAGAGCTATTATTGGTCATTATTGTGTTTGGCAATGTTTAAAAAAAAATAGCAGAGAAGTCCAAGCTCACAAGTCGAGAAAGCCTGAGTGGTTTGGCCCTGACCTGTAGCTCAGGCAAGTCCTATGGTGATAAAGTAACTTCTACTTGGGTGTTTTCATTTCTTTTAACTATACTTGAAAGAAAATGTTATTTTTATTGGTAGTTCCCCCCCCCCCCCAGTTATCTTCATTTTGAATCATTATGCTGCTATGACTAAATATAAATAGTTAGCCTTGTCCTGTCCTTGCCTTTCCATTTTCAGAGCACTTTCCAGGTGTGGATAATTGACCTACATAACTGTATTTTTTAAATATATGAGAAGTAAAATTTGTGGTAAGGATTATCTAGGTACTACATCTGCACCTACATGTGTATCTATATATCCGTATATCCCCAACCAAGTTGTCCCTGGATGGACTTGGGAGGGCATGTGTGTATGTGTTGGTGTCCACCACCTGTGTTAAGCCCATCACAAAGATGTTACACTACAGCTGCCATGGCATTAAGACAATGTAAATGTAAAATTATTCTAAAATCAAAATGTTATTGGAGAGATAAAAACCACATAGTCATATCAATTGATGCAGAAAAAGCATTTGACAAAATCCAACACCCATTTTTGATAAAAATTCTTAGCAAGGTGGGAATAGAAGGATCATACCTCAACATAATAAAAGCCATATATGACAAACCCACAGCCAACATCATACTCAATGGGCAGAAACTAAAACCATTTCTCCTTAGAACAGGAACATGACAGGGATGCCCATTCTCACCACTCCTGTTCGACATAGTACTGGAAGTATTAGCCACTGCAATTAGACAAAAAGAAGAAATAAAAGACATCCAAATTGGAAAAGAAGTAAAACTGTTCTTATTTGTAGATGACATATTATACATAAAAGAAGAAGTAAAACTGTTCTTATTTGTAGATGACATATTATACATAAAAAACCCTAAAGACTCCATCAAAAAATTATTAGACTTAATAAATGAATTTGGCAATGTAGCAGGATACAAAATTAACGCCAAGAAATCTATGGCATTTCTATACACCAATAGTGAACTTACAGAAAGAGAGACTAAAAAAGCAATTCCATTTACCATTGCACCAAAAAAATTAAGATATCTAGGAATAAACTTAACTAAGGAGGTAAAAGACCTCTACTCAGAAAACTACAGAACACTGAAAAAAGAGATAGAGGAAGACATAAACAGATGGAAGAACATACCATGTTCATGGATTGGTAGAATCAATATCATTAAAATGTCCATACTACCCAAAGCAATTTATAAATTCAGTGCACTCCCCATCAAAATACCAACAGCATATTTCACGGACCTAGAACGAACTCTCCAAAAATTCATCTGGAATAAAAAAAGACCCCAAATAGCTGTAGCGATCCTGAGAAAGAAGAACAAAGTAGGTGGGATCTCAATACGAGCTATCAATCTGTATTACAAAGCCACAGTACTCAAAACTGCCTGGTACTGGCACAAGAATAGACATATAGACCAATGGAACAGAATAGAGAACCCAGAAATCAACCCGAACCAATATGCTCAATTAATATTTGACAAAGGAGGCAAGAACATACAGTGGAGTCATGGCAGTCTCTTCAACAAATGGTTGGGAAAATTGGACAGATACATGCAAAAAAATGAAACTAGACCACCAACTTATACCATACACAAAAATAAACTCAAGACGGATAAAGGACTTCAATGTAAGATGGGAAACCATAAAAATACTAGAGGGATTTAAAGGCAACAAAATCTCAGACTTATGCCAAAACATTTTCTTCACTGATACAGCTCCTAGGGCATTGGAAACTAAAGAGAAAATAAGTGGGACTATATCAAAATAAAAAGCTGCACAGCAAAAGAAACCATCAGCAAAACAACAAGAAAGCCCACTGCATGGGAGAACATATTTGCCAATGTTATCACCGATAAAGGTTTAATCTCCAACATTTATAGGGAACTCATACAACTTAACAAAAGGAAGATAAACAATTCAGTCAAAAAGTGGGCAAAGGACTTAAATAGACACTTTTCAAAAGAGGACATTCAGAAAGCCAAGAGACATATGAAAACATGCTCAAAGTCACTAATCATCCGAGAGATGCAAATCAAAACAACAATGAGGTATCATCTCACACCTGTATGAATGGCTATCATCAACAAATGACAAGTGCTGGAGAGGATGCGGAGAAAAAGGAACCCTTGTGCACTGCTGGTGGGAATGCAGACTGGTGCAACCACTATGGAAGACGGGATGGTGTTTCCTCAAAAATTTAAAAATGGAACTGCCATTTGACCCAGTGATCCCACTTCTAGGGATATATCCCAAGAAGCCAGAAACACCAATCAGAAAGGATATATGCATCCCTATGTTCATAGCAGCACAATTCACCATAGCTAAGATTTGGAAACAGCCTAAGTGCCCATCAGCAGGTGAATGGATTAGAAAACTGTGGTACATGTACACAATGGAATACTATGCTGCTGTAAAAAAGGAGTAATTCTTACCATTTGCATCAGCATGGATGGAACTGGAGAGCATTATGCTAAGTGAAATAAGCCAGTCAATGAAAGAAAAATACCACATGATCTCACTCATTTATGGATAATACAGACCATTATAAATTGATAAACAGAGATACAGAAGCAGAGCAGCATTAAACAGACTGTCAAACTACAGCATGAGGGTTGGGGAGGGGAAAGAGATCAACCAAAGGACTTTTATGCATCCATATAAGCATAACCAATGGACACAAGACACTGGGGGGTTGGGGAGGATGGGGGAAGGTCAAGGGAAATGGGGGAAGAGACATGTACTATTTGTAATATTTTAAGCAATAATAAAAAAAAAAATGTTGTTGGAAAAAAACCCAAAGGTCAGGTGGATATGCTTTGTGAAGTCTGTGCTCCATCCATTAGATTATTACCACACTAGTGGTTTGGTGCACGAATTCATGCACATTGAAAGGAAATAAATTAGAAGAAATATTTAATATCACTATTCACCCTTTCTCTATAATAGAAGTATCAACCAAATTCATGATCAACAATGACAGATTGAAACACACACATGCGATTGGTGCCAGCAAGAGCTTTATATGTATCATGCTGTGCGAGTCAACTTAGCCTTTTATCTATCTATCTATCTATCTATCTATCTAT
>PVJC01004862.1:0-24051 GCA_004026665.1 Murina feae
AGGTCAAATGAAGAAATTAGCTATTTATCTGGTTGGGTTGAAGAATTTCATAAACGGGTCATGCATTCATACACCATTAAACGAAGATCTGTGTTCTAGGCCTGGAGTTCTCAAAGTTTGGTTCCTGACAAGCATCAACAGTGTCCCCTGGGAACTTCTTGGAAATGCAAATTCTAGTTCTAGGCCCTCCCTTAGACCTACTAAAACCCGAACTCTGGTGTGAGTCTACTGATTTGCATAGAAAAGGCCTGACAATGATTTTGACCTCAGACTCAAGTT
Organism: Murina feae; assembly: GCA_004026665.1. Classification (NCBI taxonomy): domain Eukaryota; kingdom Metazoa; phylum Chordata; class Mammalia; order Chiroptera; family Vespertilionidae; genus Murina; species Murina feae. The sequence continues at coordinate 280 of PVJC01004862.1, forward strand.
CTAAAGGTGCTCTAGGATATTCAATGCATATTTTCAATAACCTGTACTCGCCCAGCTGGTATAGCTCAGTGATTGGGCACTGACCCATGCAACAGGAGGTGGAAGGTTCTATTCCCAGTAAAGGTCAGTGCACAAGCCTGGGTTATGGACTCAATCCCCGGGGGGGGGGGGGGGGCAAGCAGGAGGCAACAGATTTCTGTTGATGTTTCTCTCTCATCAATGTTTCAATCTCTCTCTGCCTTCCTCTCTCTCTCTCTCTAAAAATAAAATTTTTAAAAAGCACATTTAAATAACTTATTACTCAAAGTCATTTCCAACAACAATTTAATAATCTCACCAGCAGTAGTCTGGATGGACTTAGGATTTGGGAAATGTTTTTTAAAAAACAACAGAAAAACAGGCAAATGACATTACTCTACATTAACCATTCATCATAGAATGGTTTCTTAAAGAACAAGAAGTTGAGAAACATGAGCATGTTTCTTCTCATAGAATCTGCTTTGAGCGTACCTGAGAAGGTATCCAAGCCATTACTGAGTGATTATTTCTCAACAGTCAGCCAGAGATGCATAGGAGCTGTATCCTTTCCCCAGCCTTAACAGCAGAAACACAAGCTATCGCCAGCGATTACTGCTGTAGAGCAGAGCTCCACGAGTGTTTTTAGGTTAGAGCGCACTTACTCAGCAAGAGGCACTGGTTCTGCCTGGGGAAGCCTCTCCTTTCATTCTCTAGTCCCCTCAGCAGCAGCTCATAGCTGTGAAACCCAAGTGCACCTCACCAGTCAGGTTTGGACAGGAGGCTGGCCTCAACCCACCCCATTGAGTAGACTCAGTCTTGTGTTGATGACTGTGTCCATAAAGGAATTAGTAAGTATATGTTGCCTTTGTTAGTAGAACAAATGTAAGCGAACTGATAGGGGTTTATGTTACATGGAGAGGATGCAGTTAGCTCAGTGGCACAAACTCAGTCTGTCTTCAAGTCGGACAGACCTGGACTTAAACACAAGCTCTCACACTCACTCACTAAGAGGGAGACTTAAGCAAATCCCTTAAACGTCCAAAGCCCCTGTTTCTTCCTCTGTAAAATGGGGGTATTGATATCTATTACCTATCTCATGGGATTATTAGAAAGAAATCAATGAAAGTGACATATATTTAGTAATTAGCCCAGAACAAGCCTCCAATAAATTTCAACAGTTTTCATTATTAAGTACTAGGCAAAACTGGGTTTTTAAAGCATAACAAGCTTTAAAAATACAAAATTTTAAAAAAAAAAACACTATTTTTTTTTTCAAAGTGCATTTAAAAGTTAATCGATTTGTAAGTTTTCAAAGTGTTTTTAGAGGGATCAAATTTAGCATGTGACTCATAAGTAATTTAAAAGGTACAACTTGTTAGCATTAAAAGTCACACTAACTCTACTCCAGGTTGAAAAATAAGGTCTATAGCTTGCATTAGATTAAAAATTACAGCCCTAACTGATTTGGCTCAGTGGATAGAGCGTCAGCCTATGGACTCAAGGGTCCCAGGTTCGATTCCAGTCAAGGGCATGTAGTACCTTGGTTGCGGGCACATTCCCCACTCCCCCACCTCCTAGCCCCGTGGGGAGTGTGCAGGAGGCAGCTGATCGATGTCTCTCTCTCATTGATGTTTCTAACTCTCTGTCCCTCTCCATTCCTCTCTGTGAAGAATCAATAAAATATATATTTTTTAAAAAGATTAAAAGTTACAACTATTTCTATCAGTTAAACCCAGTGCCTGTTTTAGGGGTTAAGCAAAAGGAAAACACTGCTTTCAAGAACATGGCACAAGTAATGTCTTCACATAGTAAGAGCTTTCAATTAAACACACCAGAAATATTAAAAGAGAAGCCAATTTGTTAATTTCACTTTACACGCTACCGGGACAAAGAACGCAATATAAATGCCTTCATAATTTTTAAATGTCCCTCAATTTCCTGGGGTTGGTGAGAACACTGATATTCCCACCCTAATAAAATGAAGTCTGTATAGACACAGCACTTGTTTCTATGGCTGTTATAGGGGGAAAGAGTCCTAGGTAAACATCACATCTTGGTGACCTATGTATTTTACTATATTGATATTTAACAATAAACACTAATAAGTTTTTATGAGAGAGAAAGGGCACCAAAATTGGAAGAGTTATTTATCTAGATGGAAAAAAAAAAAGACTATAAATATTTCTCCTGCTTGTGTGTTTGATTTCTGACATTACATTTATAAGGCATGGAAACAGGGTAATTTCCATTATTAGCAATATTTGTTTCAAAGCTACTTTTGAAAAAATTACACTGAGCTGTTTGAAATTCTACTAAATAACTGAAATACAGCCTTTGAAATTTTAGCCATTAGTAGTATATATAAATATTTAATGCAAAGGATGAAATGATGTTAATAATTTTATATACAGTATAAATGTAGAAATATTAAAATGTGCTTCTGTCTCAGATTTTATTTGTGAGAGAGAGGGGGAGAGAGAGAGAGAGAGAGAGAGAGAGAGAGAGAGAGAGAGAGAGAGAGTAAGTGAATGCCATTCTGAAATTCTTGACTTGGCAAGAGGAGAATCCGACCCCAAAGTAAGCAGTATCCGAGGGAAAGGAGGTGGCAGTGCCCGTCTGCATTCTGGGCACTGCCCACATATGGGTCCCCTACCAGAGATGACTCTGGCATTCTGCACAGGAAATGCTGCTCACCCAAGACTTTATTTTATTTGAGAAAGGGGAACGTCTCTGCACAGACTGGCTATTTGAAACTTCGGTGTATGAGAAAAAAAGCTGCCACTCAGTTTGTGAACCAAGCAAGAGAGCAGGACCCTGGAAGAAGTTTCTACATCTTTCTTGGTAAACAGTAGAGGAGACTAGTGCTGAAATACAATAAAAGTGAATACACACACACATGCACATACATATATGCACATGTATATGTATATGTGTGTGTGTGTGTGTGTCAAAATGTTGGGGTGCAAATATAGACAATGTCTAAAAAAGAAGAAAGTAAGTTTACAACTTAGCAAACTCTTAGCATCCATTTACAAGATACGTTTCTGAAATATTACCTGGAAAGTTTTAGTCTTCTCCAGGAATCAGATTGATGAAGGACCTCAAGATTAGATTAACAGTGACACTGGAATCTAAAATGTTTAATTCTCTGAGCAGGAGTGTTTCTGACAGGTAAAGTTCTGCACTTGGGGAGAACTTTCAAACTTGTGAAAAGTATCCTAGGAAAAGCATAACATTCTGCCTGCACTTTTCAAGGTACTGCTTTGTACTAAGACGCAACTAAAAGGCATGTGTAAGTGTGAACACCGCACAAAACCATGACTGACACTGCTAAGATACTCCATAGTTATAAAAAGTTTGTTTTTATTTAGTCCATCTATGTACTCATGGCCTTCTCTAATAAATGTGTACCCCTGAAAGTGCTTAGTAACAGTGTAGGAGAAAACAACGGAGCATTCTCAATTAAGTTTCAAATGTGTTTCCTCACACAGCTGCACACGCATGTGCACTAACCCAATTGTTAGTTGCACCTGCTCCAAGTTAGCCATATTTCATAGAGCACAGGCGAGAATGACATTTCCAAGTGTTAATATGCTGAATGTAAATCTGTGCTTTCTTTCAAAAGTTTAGGACTCTTATGCTTTGTGCCACATAGGAGCCTAGTGTACACAAATGGGGGCGATTTTGAATTTCCTTATTCGAAAACAAAGCTGTCTTTGACATCTAAAATAAGTCATATTCTTCCATATTATTTCTGAGTGATATTTTTCAATATTTATATAAAGGACTCTTTCATTCAACCAATGAAACTTGTAAAAGTTTAAAGCTGAAACTTTTTCAAACTGGCGCAAGTTGCAAATAAGACTTTAAATTGTTCTTATCCTGCACCCGCTATGTCTACCCCTTCAAATGCCATGCTGACTTTTGTTACTCCCTGAAATCTCAGTTTCTGAGCATTAACAGCAGCAATGATAAGAGGGAAATTAACTTCTTGGGATTAGGAGCTTAAACTCCAGATTCTGCACGTGCAGCAAATCAGTTTCCAGAGATCACAGCCCTTTGGGTGGGAAACACCCTAAAACCTGAAGTTGGAGTAACTATCTAGCTCAGAGAGGCATGAAATGAACACTTTGTAGTATATCTCTGTTGTATTAAATTCCAATGTCTTGTTTTATAACCTGATTTTTAAAACAATGTATATTTATTCACACTTGTATTCTGCCAAGCATTAAATTAAAAGCATGTTTAACAAATTAAAAGCAACTATATAGAATCTTGACAGCTAACTTTCGCTTCAGGGTTAGTCTCTGTCCTTCACTTGTTAAAAAAGTGACAAATGAGGCTCCTCATTTCCACAGCACCAAAAGCGACCCCATTGGCTAAGATAGTTGTAAGTTTATATACAATAAGTTTTCTTAAGTCTAATGAAAATATACTCTACTTACAGAATTGGAGGTAAATGTTTTCAAAAACTTAAAGTTACTTAAGAAAGAAACTCAATAAAGTTTCTATCTTAGACTATCATGGTCTTCAATTAATTGTAACAAACTGAAATTTTCTGTACAGCTACAAAATGACTACATCCAAATGCTGTAAGAACCCACACTACACACTTCAGAAGTAAACAAAACTAAGTGAACTTTTGTGTCAATCAGTGGCACATGAGTTGTAACTTATTCTGGAAACCTGGCTACTGATAAAACAATCTTTACTCCAAATAGCTCAAAGATACAAAAAGTTTTTCCAGCTCTATCAAGAGCAAAGGAAAATATATACACCCATCTAATTTATTTGTTGTTCAGCGCTTTGCAACTATTAACTTGCAAAATAATTCTTTTATTTAAACTGAAATACTATATTCCTAAGAAGCAAGAATTACCAGAAATCTCTGAGGTCCTTTAAATGTGATCATCCCTCCCTTTTGTTTTTTGTTCTGCATCTGCATGAACATGGCTGCTAATTATATTTTCCTGGTAGCACATATGTCTCAATGGGAAAAAATAATTTCATGATCCTTACTGAGCATAAAATATTTCCTGGGATTCACATGTGTATACTTGCTTAGACTGAGCGCTCCTACATGGCAGCAAATTCTAGTTTGTTGGAGAACTTAGCTTTGATTCCGAATTTCCGTTTCATTAGTGATGTAGCACCTTTCCAAAAACACGCTGCATGTTGCCATGCCTGTGAAAACACACACACACACACACACACACACACACACACACACCCCTTGAGCATTATCCTGCTACTTTATTTTTTTAGCTTCCCTATTTGCACATTTATGTTTTCTTAAATTGTTTAAGTTCTTGGAGAGTTTGTATTCACACAAAACACCACATAGATCTAATGCCTACATTTGCCACAATAAAGTCCTACTACGTTAAATGGTTAAAGTTAAATCATATTTTTAAAACTGAAATTTAAAAGCGTACTAAACCATGATATTTCCTTGTTCTCAGTCTTATGCTTTTACACGATGAATTAGCAAATGTATTCTTTAACTCATATATGGATATAAAAATGTTTTGAAAATGTTTATGCAATTTGGCATCCTTAGCCTAATGTAGTTTAACAAAGTAAGCTCTCTTATTGTTCTGATCAGCTTTATCAGTAAGAGTAAAAATCATTTATTACAAAATGTAAATTAATGTGTGGTAGGAAAAAATAAAGTGGTTTATACTAGATCATCAAGAAAATATTACATTCTGAAAATTATATTGATATGTCTGTCTTCTTTTTCTTAATTCACAGGTCAAACTATACATCCTAAGATAACTTTCCTGGAAAAGATACACATCCTGAGGTAACATACAAGAAAAAGAACTATTCAGCTAAACACTAAACAAAACAATAACGGCAACCACCACTCACGGGAACTGATAAAGGACACTTAAGGAATTCTATCAGTTTCATTAGCAAATCCTTGCTCTCCTGAATACTTTACTGCTTGGACTCTCAGGAATTTCCTGCAGTTTTGTCCTTTCAGCCTTTATGAAACAGCTGTTCGAAACCTAAGCGGCTATTCAGATTAATATATACTTTCCAGGGAAAGCTATTTTACAGCAAGGAGCCAGCAAGTACCTCCTAGTTCAAAGTAACCACTTACAGCGGTCTATTTTTCACCTCTAAAGTATTTTCTGCCCCTCTTTCTACTGCCCTTAGGAAATTTAAATTCAGAGACATGACACTTCCATTATTGGCTCCTTGCCTCTTTAAAACTGAACAGTTCCTCAAAAAGTAGCACATATAAGTCTCCACCCTACAGGATCAAGCAATAGTATCTATTTCAGGAGCAATTACATGCATAATGTAAGGCGGCATGTTTCTTCCTTAGAACTGTTTGCAATAATTGTGATTTGAAGGCTACTGGTTCAGTCCATGGCAGTGGCGTTGCTAAGTTCATCTAAGTAGCCCTCTTCAATCTACATACTTTTAAAACTCCATGTGGCTTCCAGATCAAGCCACTTTCAAGAGACCATCTGCCCTACATAGTGGTTTGTGACGGCATTATACTCATAAGACAATATATCCCATAAAGAATAACACGTCGGTGAAGAAACAAAGATAACTGCAAAAACTGGCGTATGGAAGTAAAAAAATAAATAAATAAAATCCACATTTCTCTGTTACCTGTACAGTAGACGACATGTGACGATCACGTTAAGACAGTCATAGGAATGCAAAGCATAAAAAGGAACAACGGCTAACCTCGCTTGGCTTAAATAAATTAAAGACAAGTTTAACCCGCACCCGCCAAACTGTCTTCGGGGGGACAGCACTAGGCGGGGGGTGGAAGGCTCGCCTCTGTACCACACCGTGCGTCCCCCCGAATCATCTCCCATGTGGACAACACATGTGTCACCTTTCCCCTCTGACTTTCCTCCCACCCTCACCCCCTGCGGACCCCGTGCGCACCCCCTGCCCGCCGGCCCGGAGGCGCGCCGCGGAGGGAGGCGGAGGACCGGCGCGCTTACCAGTTGCATGCCGCAGACGAAGATGAGCGTGCACCTGCCATTGCAATAACCCATGGCTTCCGAGACCCCTGCCACGCCAGCCTGTCCCGCGCCGGCCACCGTCGAGCCCCCACTCTATCCAATCAGATCGCCGGGAAGGACGGGCAGACCTGCCGAGGGCGCGGGGGCTCCGGGCTGCCGCTGCGGGCGTCCTGGGATCCGACAGGCATTAGGACCTGCGCGCGCCGCGGCGGCCGCGGCTCCCGCTGCTCCGGCTCCGGCTGCTCCGGCCGCGCCCGCCGCACATGCCTTCACGCGCTCGGTGCGCACGCCGCGCCGCCCGTGGACACGCGCCCGGAGCCCGCGGGGACAGCGGCGGTGGCCTCGCAGCGCCGCCGCGCCCACGGGCATCTGGCCGCCAAGTGGCGCCCGCGCCGGCTCGCCCGCCTCCCTGCGCCCGCCGCGCGCTCCCCGCCCGCCGGCTCCGGGGGCGGCTGCCCGCCTCCCTGCGCCGCGCGGCTCCGGGGCGCCCGGATCTGGGGGGCCAATGAGGCGGGCGGGAGCGGGGCCGCGGCGCGGGCCGGGAGGGGGCGCCCGGGAGGGGGCGTCCGGGAGCCGCGGTCCCGGGCGGCGGCTGCTGCGCGCGGGGGGATGCGGGAGCCGGCGCGCCGCGTCCTGCAGCCGCGCGTCTCGCCGCGCCGCGCCCCTCCCCTCGCCCAGATGTGAGCACCCTCCTCCGACACCTCCTCCACCCCCGAGCCCCTCCCCGGGCGCCCAGATGCGAGCATCCTCCTCCGACACCTCCTCCATCCCCGCGCCCCTCCCCGGGCGCCCGCTGCTGCCCGACCGACCGGCCTGCGCGCGGGGGCTGGGCGAGGGGGCGGCGACGGCGGCGGGGGCGCTGGGGTCCGAGGGGCGAGGAGTCCGTGCGGCGTGTCCCGGGCTTGCTGGGCTGGTGCAGGTCCTGCGCCCGCAAGGAGCCTGGAGCACTCTAAGCTAGCGAGGTGTGAGTGTGAGAGTGTGTTTGGGGGAGAAGGGACCAAGAGAAGGGTTAGCGAAGGGGACGGGGTAATACTAGACACGGGGTGCCGCCCAGCGTCCCGCGCGTCCGGAAGACCCGCGTGGGGCAGGTCCGCGCCCCGCTGCCCAGCACCGGCTCCGAGGGGCCGCGGGCCCGGCGCGGGGAGACCTGCGGCGGCGGCGGCGGCGGCGGCGGCGGCGGGAGTTGGTGGGGAGCCTGGGAAGGAACCGGGGGAGTAGTAGAACCGCAAGGAGCTGCAATTTCTGCTTCAAACGGTTGTAGGTTTGCACTCGGGACAGGAAAGGCTCCGAAGCCGTGTGGCATCCGGCACTGGGGCCTGGAGGACCGGGGGTCCCAGCTGGGCGAGGGGGCCTGGAGGTCGGGGCCGCACTCCGAGCCGCGAGCGCCGGGAAGCCGTGCGGTTCCGGGACCTGCGGGGACGCGCTGGGCGCCCGCTGCTGCCCCCTGCGGGCCGCAATCGGAAGAGCGAAGCGGACTGTCCCGGGCGGCGGCCCCTGGGGCCAGCACCGGGCAGCTGGCACTGCTGGTGAACTGTCCCGGGGAGGGAAGATCTTTTGGGGCGAGTCACTGGAATGAGGTGCGAGACGGATAGGAGCTGAGAAAGGTTCGGGAAGCTAACAAGTTATCTTCCCACATCCCAAACGATTGCTTCCTGTGAATGGATGGTAACAGTGCATCAGAATAACCAAACCTGAAGAAATGGGATATGACTTGGGGAACACCCCCCCCCCCCCGCCCGCCAGTCTCCAGAAGCCGGGTACTGAATTTTCAGAAATGTTTTGTCAACCATAGAGAGTTAAAAAGGAATTTGACTTCTTAAATTTATGCAATGCGAATATTTGAGAATGCCTACTCTTACGCTCTTTTTAAAAATTGTTATTGATTTCAGAGACTGAGAGGGAGATAGAAACATCAGTGATGAGAGAGGATTATTGATTGGCTGCCTCCTGCACACCCCCCCCCATGTGGGGCTGAGCCCCTAACCCATGCACTCCTTGACTGGAACCTAACCCTGGAGGGACCCTTGAGTCCGCAGGCCAATGCTTTATCCACGGAGCCAAACCCGCTAGGGCAAGAATGCCTACTTTTAATCACCCCATTTGTAAATGGACTTTTCTCTGAAAAATACCTTTTGATGTTAATGAAATTACAAAAGCCCAAACCTGCTCTTACCCACTGTGGGCCTGGTAGGTAATAGCAACTCCACAACTTGGTGAAAGTGAAGGCAGAGGCCTCTAGTAGCAAATGTTTCTGTTAGTTGTTCTGTCCTTACACGCGGTAGCAGTGCAGGAGCTTGTGGAGAGGCAGGTTTCTTGCATTGCCAAACAAAAAGCTGCGCGTTGAATATTGTTGAATATTAAAGAAGCCGTTGCCATATTGTGAGAAGCATTCTATTACTTGGTTAAAAGTCGTAATTGCAATAGTGCATGTATGCGAGTCCATCAGTAATCCGGCAGTGTTTGCCCTGTACCCAGCAAGAGTCTGAGTGTCCCTAGGCTATATAGGTTAGAGGGAAGCATAATGCTCTCTGTGGCTGACTCGCAGTGCCCTGCCCCTGGTCCATGGCCTGATACCTGCCTTTCAATACATGCCCATCTTTCTGCAGTCACTCGGGATTGTCTGTGGCCTCTTTCCAGAGGTGCTCGATTCAAAAGTCAAGTTACAGCCCCGATAACAACTCTCACCCAATAATGGATTGGAGTTGATGGATAAATACCCCAGTGTCTCAACCCGGAGAAGGCAGCCCCTGAGACATACTTTGGTCTACGCCATGAGCTTCCCCACCAGGGTTGAGCCCGTGGTGACCACAGTTTGCCCAGAGTGATAACCTGCTCATTCATGCATTCTTAAGTGGTTTCTTTCCTGCCTCATTTCCCTTCTCTTCCACCAGTGCTTCCTGAGATCACCTCCAAAATAAACCCCTTCACTCAAGTATCTGGGCTGCTTCTTGAGAAACCAACATCAGGCAATCTGCAAGGGCTTATATTCTGATCTGGCATCACTGGCACAATGGTCTCAGAAGAGTGAACAGTTTTATAAAGGTGTCACAGTTGGGAATTCAGTGCTATTCCTTAAGGTGCCTGTACCCTTCTTATTTCATTTCCTATTAACCCTGGCGTCTTAGTGAGAAAGATGACAAAGAGAATATCAACTTTCCCAAAGAAGTATATGAAGGAGAGGCCTCGAATTGGAATGTCAGTTGCGCTTTTTATTTAGAAGTCATATACAATTCAGTTATGAAAGACTTGAGTTGACTGGTCTGTTGACCTAACTATTGTTAATTATCTTGTTTCTGTGGGGAGAATGTGTTACGTAATACACATCTCCACCGGGCTGACCTTAGCATGCTGCTTCGAAGCACTCTTCAAGGTTATTTCACACCTGTTCCCTCCTATATCTCCCAGAACAATTCCTGATCTGCAGTAGGGGCACAGCCACAAAGTGAATTGCTGTCTGCTGAGCACAGTCCTTCCAGCTAGACGGAAGCTTGAGCCTGGCTTTCTAACAACATTGATCACTCTGAGTTTTACTTCGTTCATTCTAGTTTTTAAAAAGTCAAGGCAGCAATTATCTTGACAGTTACAAAACCAACAAATTTAATTCATTGGAATGTTTTTGGGGGTGGAAAATAGTTTTCAATATAGATTTTAAAAAGAAAATAAGAATTCGTAATCTTTCTACCTAGGGATAATCTCATTTTTTCACAAACCATTTTTTACATAACTAGAATTATATCATACAGAATATATTTTAGTCTGCTTCCCCCCCCCACACACTTAACAATAGATCAATAACATGTGTTTAACTCATTAGCTATTTAACTCATTGATTCTACAGCCAAATTCACTTCATATTCCAAGCCCTGTTGTTAAGCAACCATGTAACCTTGGGCAAATTACTTAGCTCTCTGTGTCCTGGTTTCCTTATCTACAGGGCGGGTCCTGGGAGTAATAATGCACATTTGTTAGGGTTGTTGAGAGAATTAAGGAAATGTCAGCGTATGCAAAGCTTTTAGAACAATTCCTAGCACAGTTAACATTTTAAAATACTTAATTACCATTATTCTGCATACAATAAAGCTTTCATTACCATATCACATTTCAATGTAAGAGTGTATCACAATTATTTAATTATAGTCTTTTCTTAGACCTACAGGTTTTGTGGTGAGCAGAATCGTGGCCCTTCAAATATGGCTACACCAAATCCCATGTGAATATGGACCTCAAATGGCAAAAGAGACTCTGTGTGATTAAAACGTTGACTTGGGGAGAGGAGCCTGGATTATCTAGGTAGTTCCAATCAAATTGCTTGAGTGGTTAAAAAGATAACCTTTTCCAATGCAGGGGTTTGGGGGAGAGGATAATGGGAGAAGTGGAAGAAGGACCAGGAAGATGCCAAGTGAAAAGAGCTGCAAGCCGCCAATGCTGGATTTGTAGATGGAGGAAGGAAGCCCTGAGTCAGGAATGTAGGTGACCTCTGGAAGCTAGAGATGGTAGAGAAACAGAGTCTACCCTATCGCCTTCAGAAAGAATGCCAGACTTCTGACCTGTAGCACTGTAACAATTAATGTGTTTCATTTCAAGCCACTGAATTTCTGGCACTTTCGTTATAGCAGCAATAACAAATCAATACAGTTTGTTACCAATGTTTCAGTATTACACGTTTTATAATATTTAAACTTATAGGTATGTTTTTGCCTATATTTTGATTATTTCCTTATAATAAACTTTTAGAAGCGCATTTATGAGTCAAAGAATGAGCAAAATTATGATGCTTTTGGTAAATAATAGCAGTTTTTCTCTGAGGGGTTCTATCTATTAGGAATGTGGTTGCCATTTCCCCTATGCCAGCATCAGGAATGGATATTATCAACTTTTTAAAAAGCTTTTCCATCTTGCATTTTAAGTTGTGTTTTTTTTATGCACTGAGAGGGGGTGACCCTCAGCCCAGCATGCACCCAATCTGGAACCCCATGGGTTGTCCGACTGCCAGTTTAGGCCCCATCCCACCTAAACCGGCAGTCGGACATCCCCCTCACAATCCAGGACTGCTGGCTCAAAACCACTCACCTGCCTGCCAGCTTGATTGCTCCCAACTGCCCTCCCCTACCAGCCTGATCTCACCCTCAACTGCTATCTCCTGCCAGCCTGATCTCACCCCCAGCTTCTCTCCCCTGCCCTTAACTGCCTCTGCCTGCCTGATCACCCTAACTGCCCTTCCCTGCCAACCTGATCTTGCCCTCAACTGCCCTCCCCTGAAGGCCTGATCTTGCCCCAAACTGTCCTCCTCTGCCAGCCAATTTGGTTCTGATTGGTCGGTTTCTATGCCAGTCTGCATCAAAAGCTCCACCTCCTAAGCAGCCATTGGCTCCTCACAGTTGACCCAGATTTGGTTCTGATTGGTCAGTTTCTATGCCAGTCAGAGTCTCTGCTTCTATCATCAGGGGCTGATCAGAAAGGCGGGGCTGATCAGCAGCCTGGGTGGTAGCCTGGAGAGAAATGGAGGTGTGGCTGCTGACCATGCCCAGAGCTAAAGATATAGGCAAGTGCTGATCAACAGCTGCCATAGAGGCTACGGATCAGATCCTGCTTCTCTCTTTAGGCCTCTCTCTGGGCCTGATTCACAGCCCCCTCAGCAGTCAGCACTGGGTCACCACAGCAACCCAGCACTGACTACAAGACTGACTTCCAGTGGTCAAGCCTCCCGGTCTTGTGGATGTGATGGACCCAGGGTTTTTATATATTAGGATTATTTATTAAATACCAAGTAAATGTGCTAAGATGGACTGCAGTCTCTATATATATCGCATTGTCTCTCACCTTTCTGTGATGATTGCTCTTGAAAGTTTAATCCATTTCTAATAATATTATCAATGACAGATTTCATACATAAAACCTTAGCAATAAAAGTCCATTTATCTAACCAAAATTCTGGAATTCAGAGAAAATTTTGCAGATATTTTGGTAAGCCAAGAAGACAGATTATGCCATCATAATGACCAGAGCTATAGTTCTAATCATGCTTAACCAATCATATTTTTATATTAAGTACACTTTGTGTTATATCTTTCTAAATTAAGTTATTGTCATTTGTAATTTATATAATACCAAGTAAAGTGCCATGAATATGCTGGCATCTCAGTACTTACTTGCCGGTGATGAGTTGCATACATTGACTTGAATATCTGTAACATTTCAGTCATCTAATATGAGATATTAGTACAATTATTTTGTAAATGTAAAACAGTTCTAAATATTATTTTAGTAAATTATTCCATATAATACATGTAATTTTCAGAATAAAATCATTTCTAAGAAATTAAAAAGCCATATTTTCATCTTATTTTTCACTAAGTTATGCTGTTTTTTAAAAAAAATGATAATAAAGAATTGGCAAATAAATATAAGGATTAGCCTGGTGTTCTGGGTGCTATTGTTGTGTAACAACCCACTTCAAACATCATGGCTTCACACGGTGACTCATGCTCACAGATTCTGTGGGTCGAGAATTCGAAGATGGCGCAGTAGGGAAAATTCGTCTCTGCTTCACAGTCTGGAGCTTCAGCTGGGAGGACTCCATGGCTGGAGGTGGTTTTGTGACTGGGGACAGGGTTGACCTAAAGATACATTCACCCACATGTCTGGCACATGGTCTGGAAGAACTTGAAGACGAGGTCATGTGATCTACTCTTCTTTGAAGCTTGGCTTCCTCACAGCATGGCTACCTTCCTGACACAGCAGCTACCACAGCTGAGGGTTCCAGGAAGAAGGTTCCAGCAAAGCAGGCAGAAACTGCACTGCCTTTTATCACCCAACCTGAAAAGTCACCAAACTCCACTTCAACCAAATTCTATTAGTTTCCAGCCCACCCTGCTCAGAAGAAGGAAAACCAAGAAGCACCTCCGTTAGTGGAGAAATGTCAAAGAAGTCGAGGGCCATCTCTCCAAACTTGCATCACAATTAACAAGAAGTTACCATTTCCTGGACATTAAAATAAGTAAAAATTAAAATTAGACGTTAACACTATTATCTCACAATAAAAGAGTTACCTTTGTGCTAACATCTCAGAGTAATCAGCTGATTGCATATAAAAGAAAGTGCTGTTCTCCATTAACCGCAATAGGAATTGATATATAATAATTTGACTTTGGATTTCATATACTGTGGGCAAGGCAAATAGAGAGTATATGTTCTCGCCATTCAAATGACTTCACATTCTCAAGAGCAAGCTAAAAGTTGGAATTAATTTCCTACCATTATGAGATGAGAAATAGAGTATTTAAACCATTCAATGGAATGGGACTAAACAAATGATTAGTCTTTAGTGAGGCAAATGTAATATATACTCTATGTTTTTTTCTATGTAATTAAGATTTATTACACAGTTTCAAAGTATCTTTTCAGATAATGTAGTTACTGTATAATTTCTTTATTTGCTGTGCTTCCCCCAGTTTATCCTTATACATCCATAATAAATACCAATTTAATAGAATATTAGAAAGTGACAAACAGAAATGTTAGGAAAGTAGATGTAGTGCACTTACTTATAATAGGATTAATTCAAACTCCTTACACAGTGGTATGTTTTGAGCTTCTAGAGGGGAGAAAAATAAATCCTTAAACACAGTTGTGTTGGTTTTATAGTTAGACGTTCAGTAACATAAACATAGCATTCTAATCAAGTGTTTGTTTTCCCTTTTAGAAAGGGAGGGAGTGAATTCGTTATTGGGATACTGAACTTAAATTGTCCTTCTTATATTCGGAGGTGGGTGAAGGAGAAAGGCATTTTGGGTTTACCTTTTTTTGCTATGAGCTGAAAACATGGACCTGTGACCTCCTTGAAGGTCTGTTCAGGCTCCATTGCCCATCCTGGAACATCCAAAAAAGAGCAGTAATTCTGGGGTATTCCAGGAAGCTTTCCTCAGGTACTCTGTGGTAAATAAAGGTGCTCCTTTGATAGTGTCTGAAAATGGTCTTGGGGATGGGGACATGGCCAAGGATCCTACCCTCCCCATAGTATTTTTGTCTTCCCTTATGCCTTTTTGGCAAAACCACATAAGCACTAACTGTGGATTGCAATAAATTTCTCATCAGTCATAATTCTGTTCAGCCTAATAACTGAGTCTCTGGGCATCACAACATTGTCATTATAAGTCTCCAGCTGCCGGGGTGTTTCTCAACACCAAGAAGGAATCTGGAGAAGGGGCTGCGGTTACTTAATAAAGAGACTAGACGTGAAATATAAATTTGGAAGGCATTCATGGGGAGAACCAGAGGAGACTTAGCTATAGTGACCAAGTTCTCTGAATCCCTGGACCCCTAGCTTTTGATTAACACAAATTGCCCTAAAACAAAGTTTGGTAAGCAGGAAAGTGTTGTCAGGTTGGGGGAACTGCTTTCCAGCAGCAGGTAATAATATATGCAGATTTTCAGATTTGGGGAAATGCTTTCAGCCATTCCAGCAGCAGGTAATATGTATCTTCAGCCTGCGGAAGCCTCAAGGTTCATCAACCTTCTGATGAGTTTCTTGCATTTATGACCTCTGGATTAGACCTCAGCATGCAGCCAAACCTTCCAGCCTAACCCCAGAATCCTCTCTGAGGCCACAGAAAATTTCTGAAGACTTTGCTCATCACTTAGGAGTCCCGGGGCCATGGAAAAACTCTTCCCAGGCCTTCGCTCTGTCCAACCACATCAACTTGCCAATGTTACTCTGATGCTGCTGCTCCGTG
This sequence comes from Murina feae, assembly GCA_004026665.1. Classification (NCBI taxonomy): domain Eukaryota; kingdom Metazoa; phylum Chordata; class Mammalia; order Chiroptera; family Vespertilionidae; genus Murina; species Murina feae. Next base: position 16,028 of record PVJC01004862.1, read on the forward strand.
TTGGGGCTGTGGTGGGAAATGCAGTAACAACAGTTCTCTTTTAGACTTTGCCCTCCATCTGCACCCACCATGCAAGAATTGGACCTCAACCAGAGCAGATGGGAAAGAAGATGAAACAACACCTTTCCCTGTCAGCTTCTCCTACTTTGGACACTGTCCACCATCCCTCCAGTGGCTGAAAATGCGGAGCTGTCCTCTCTTCTCCCCGTCTGGTCAGCACCCTCGTCTGATTGACATCTTTTTTTCCAAGACAATAATAGAGGGAAAAAGTAACTAAGCCAGCAGTAAAGGGACAAAGTTGCTATATGTTGATAGCTGCAAGGTGAGTGAAAAACAGATATTGCCTTTGGGGACAAACATTTGGAAGGTGGGGAGAAATTTTCTAAAAATAATCATAGCAAAAAAAATAAATAAATAAGAGCCATATATTCAAAAAGGTGAGGACTGAGGGCCAAGGCAGTTCTGACAAGGGGAAGTTTCTCCAAGGGGAAGCTGGCTTAAATCTTACAGGTAGAAAAATCACAGATCCAAACCCAGCAAGTAGGCCGGTTTAGCTGGAATGTAGGGCGACTAGAGGAGGATAGGAGGCTATGCTGTAGGAATGGTAGGTCTGAATGCCAGTGTAAAGAGTTTGGACTTTATTAAATATGCAGTAAGGAACTCATGATAGCTCTTGGTCAGAAAAATGGCAAGTACTATGCTTCCGGAAGACTGACCGAGCAGCTGTGTATAAAATGGGTTGAAAAGAAGGGAGTGTAGATGTAGGCAGACACCAACAACTAGAGCCAGAAATCATTGCTCTTTGTTGAGACTAAAGCCAAGGCATCTAGAAGTGTATTTTTAATCTAATATATTAGACACATGTATTTTATTTCTGTTTTTCTCAAACCTTGCCAATGTAACTGTATATCATGAATTTAATCTAACATCCTTTGGCAAATAGTTTAATATCTGAAATCTAATAATTAAAAAGTACACTTTTCTTAGCAGTTGTTATATTCACATATGTATCACCATACTCAGATCCAAATATATCATGAGCTTCATTTCTAAATAAAACATGGAACATTTTTTTTGTCTCTCAAGTTCATTATGCTTTAAGTTTAAATGAATTAAGACATGTAAATATACTTATGCATGTAACTTATTGTGTTTTTAATGTGTTCCCATTAAAACTTGATTATTTGGATGAAAAGATAGGGATTAAATGTGTTTATTTGGATGACAATCTATGATTGCTATCAGTGTTGGACTCAAGGGTGTCATTTTAAAATAATGTACTACAGCCCTAACTGGTTTGGCTCAGTGGATAGAGAGTCAGCCTGCAGACTGAAAGGTCCCAGGTTCAATTCTGGTCAAGGGCATGTATCTTGGTTGCAGGCACATCCCCAGTGGGAAGTATACAGAAGGCAGCTGATAGATGTTTCTCTCTCATCGATGTTTCTGACTCTCTATCGCTCTCCCTTCCTGTCTGTAAAAAATCAATAAACTATATTTAAAAAATAATAAAACAATGTACTAGAGAATGTGTTTATGTTGTGTGGGGGAAAAAACAAAACCAGAAACTTTTTGCATAATTAAGGTACAATAAACATATTGAGAGTTTATGGTCCTTAGAGTTGTTTGTATTCATTCTAGCAGAGTTATAGTAATACTGAATTAGGATAAACTCGTGGTTCCTATGAAGACGGAATGCTAAGTGCTTCCTTTTCTTTCTCTTACAGGATTTCAGGATTTGATTGCCCAAGTGACATTTATACTGTCACATACTTTTGTGAAATTCTTTGTGTTAATTACAGTTTTCACATTTTGCATGGTGACAAAATTGTCATGTCTTATGCTTTAAATCTTTTTAACTAAAGAGTTATTTTAGTAAAGAGCTCTTAACAGTGGAACTTTATTTTTACGAAGTAATAACAAATTTTGGACTTTTACTTTTGTTCTTTGCTAAAAGTGAAAGTATCATAAGCTGTAAAATGCCTTGGATATTCAAGTCAAGAAAAAAAATTATACTATATTGTTATAGATCAAAAAGCTTAATGAAGAATGGTATTGGTGGTCATTAAAATTGGGCAATGGTAGTGATTAACAAATATATAGCTCTCAGCAGGTTACAAAGTCTTTTCAAGGTTACCTACAAAAAAATCACTGTTACAAATATTTATTTCATATAAATTTTACAACAAAATTTATGCACAAACATATTTTGACATACTTTTTATTAATATAAAATATATGTGATTATAAATATCAAAATTTTATATTTTCTGCTCAAAACTAAAGTAATGTAAATTCAAAAGATTGTTTGAAACCATTTGGTTTTATTTTATTGATTTTTTTACAGAGAGGAAGGGAGAGGGATAGAGAGTGAGCAACATCGATGAGAGAGAAGCATCGATCAGCTGCCTCCTGCACACCTCCTACTGGGGATGTGCCCGCAACCAAGGTACATGCCCTTGACTGGAATCAAACCTGGGACCCTTGAGTTCACAGGCTGAAGCTCTATCCATTGAGCCAAACTGGTCAGGGCTGGGTTTAAACTTGAAAATACAGTACTATTAACATAAGTTTGCACTGAGCTCAAAACACTTCTGCTTGCTCAACACGTTCTGTAATGTGTAGAGGAGGAGAGAGAATTGAAGCCAAGCCCTGCTTTTAGTAATGGTCATTTTAATGTCTGCTATCACACTGGGTAATTAATATAAAGCTTCCAAATTTAGTCAGAATAAGCAATCGTTTTTCCATAAACATGGATATTTTCTCTACATTTCAAACATTAGTCCTATTATGATAATTCCTAAGGATCATATCTTCAAAAGCTACTCTTAAAAATCACTGATCTTGCCCTAACCGGTTTGGCTCAGTGGATAGAGCATTGGCCTATGGACTCAAGGGTCCCAGGTTCGATTCCGGTCAAGGGCATGTACCTTGGTTGTGGGCACATCCCCAGTAGGAGGTATGCAAGAGGCAGCTGATAGATGTTTCTCTCTCATCGATGTTTCTAACTCTCTATCCCTCTCTGTAAAAAATCAATATATATATATATATATATATATTTTTTTTTTAAATCACTAATCTTCCCTAATGTTATGGTCAGTTCATCTGGGTCTAGAATAGTAAACACTATGGTCTACCTCCTTTACTTTCATTTTTAGTGACAAATTTTTAAAAGTTAAAAAGAAAAAAGATAGGAACATTAATCTAATAAAAACATATCCATTTTTAAAAGTGCAGTATCAGTGGTAGACTTGGGGGGGGTGCTTCTTCACCCCTCCTTAAGCTCTGTCCCCTGGTGCGAGCTCCCAGATGCTGCTGCCCCCTAGCGCCGCCCTTTTCTGCACTTCCATGCGGGGGAGGGGAGGGACTGCATCTGACCGGTGTCACCCTAGTTCAAATGGGAAAGGACTATGAAGACATTCTGCCACAAATTCCAGAAACCAAATTGTAATTCAGAAAGATCATTATATGAAAACTGTAATCTGATGCAGTGCTTCAATTGGAAAATATAATACTGAATTTTAACTAACTTATTTTTTTAAACCAAAAAGTAATTAAATAGCCCTTGTTACAAGAATTGTCTCATACAAACTCAAGCCTATTACACTGATACAACAAGGTATTCATTGTACCACTGTAATACAGTGAGATTACACCATTGTTATAAATTGGGTTCTAGACCACTCAATAGAATAACACACTGGTTTTGTATCTCTTCCTCTTAAAGCAGTTCTTATTTGCAGTGCTGCTGGGAAATAGCTGAGCAAGCCTAGTTAAAGGAAAAAAGTTTATGTGCAAATGTTTGAACATTCAAGCCTTTTAAAAAATACTTATTCTCAGCTGAATGAATGGGGAAGGGGTTCTGAAGAACTGTAAAATGTTCCTGTTTGTCTACAAGGTTCACTACATTCTATTTTAATAATAAACATTTGAAATCATAAAATATATTAAATGGCATACTTATTGTCATAAAAATTAAGCCGAGATAACAGAGTGACACTTATGTGGTCATGGCCCACTAGGCTGAAGTTTTATGCATAGGTGTCAGTCAGCTTTCGCTAAGTGATGACATGACAACAATGACCTCAAATGCTCAGTGGCTTACAATAATGAAGATTACTTCTTTCTCACCCGCAGGTCAGCTACAGCCTTGGTTCACATGTCTATTACCTGGAAACCAGGCTTAAGAACCAGGTCCCATCTGTGTAGACTATATTATTATTAGTATATTATTATTATTCTAATAATGGTCAATTGAAATAAAGCTCACTAATGTTAAATACTCTTTGTGTGCTTGCAGGAATAGTAATAAAAAAAGATCAATAGCAAAACCACATGATTGTTGTTAGAGCTTTTTCTAGGATGTGGCAACATCATTTTCAAAGCAAGTCATGTGGCCAAGCCAATGTCAATAGAGCATAGAAGCATAACCTCTTACAGGGAGGGCAACACAAACTAAGGAACAATAGAATTTATCACAGCACGCACAGTACATCTCACAGCAACCACAGGAGATGAATTTTGATTATGCACCAAAATAGGAATAAGGCAACTCTGGACTAGAAATCATAGAGCAAAAATAACTCTATTAGAATAGCATCTGCTTATTTCTTCTAACTGCAATGAACAGACACGGGTAAAATACCCTCACACATGTACGCCTGCACATACACACACACACACACACACACACGCTGATGGTAATACTCAACAACCTCTAAAGCCTCTACATTTTGCTGCATCCCAGTGTCTTTAATTGGATGTCAGTTGGGTTAGGAATAATTTCTGAGAATAATGGGGAAAAAATACCATGAAGGATAGCTGCTATCTGTCATGCCAGGTAGGGTCTATGTTCTGTGTCTAATCGATAGCCCTGCTTTGAAAGGTGAAAAATGTTCCTCTTTATAAGAGAGTATATTTATTACCAAACAAGAAAAGAATAAGTTATTTCCAAATTTAAAGAAAAATTATTATATGTTATTTTTTACTCTACATGCAGGAATGTTATAGGTATCAAAAACTGCACAAAATAGTAGTCAATGATGAGGTCCTTGCAATTTTTAACCCTAAGAAGTGTCCATCAGTATTCCAAGTATTTACACAAAATAGTCAAGTGCCCTGATATGACTTCAACATATGTTGCATCAGATGAAAATGTAATGCTGAAAACTTGTAAGTAGAAACAGGTTTAAATTGAACCTGTGGAGCTCAATGTTTCATAATTTGCAGTAATAGGAAGTGGAAAAGTTAGTGACTAAAATATATGTTCAGATTAACCAGCCAGAATGAACTTATTAGGTCAAAAAAATTAACAAAATTTGAAGTTAGTATATTTTTCTCATTAGTCATCTCTGGTTCCATAAAAGAGACAATGAAGACTACATAATCCTAGTTTAATAAGGGCTTGCCAAATATAGCTCTTCAAAATTAATTAGCCTACTAATCATAAGAAGAGGATGAACAGGTAGATAGACTCTAATGTTGAAAATACTCCGAAGAAGCACCAAACCCATTTTATTTTATTTAACATGTCTATTAGTTTTATCTCACATGATACTAATATTAAAATGTTGAATGGTACTCATAAATAATTTTCCTTTTTTTCTTTATCTAATCTTAATGAAGATTATATCATCCATGTCTCCAAATAATCAAGTTGATAAATTTGTTTTGAAAAGTATCCTTAAAATAAATAATCAGATCCCAGATATTTAATGGAGCTATTTATAAGAATGTGAGCATCACAATATTCATCCTTTTTCTCATTTATATTTGAAAGGGAGTGTATGAATAAAGGACCCTGTTTCACAGTGAAACTCTAGAAGGCAGTTGAGAAAACAGAGTTGGTAAAGGATGTTGAAAAATTTGGACAACAATGGGAAAAAGTGGCCAATTATGGGAAGAAATTCAATTACCATATAACTCAATATTGTATACTAGAGGCCTGGTGCATGAAAATTCATACGCTTGGTAGGGGGTCTCTTAGCCTTGCCTGCACCCTTTCATAATCCGAGAGCCCTCAGAGGATGGGCCGCAATCAGAAATCCTTAGCGCTGCCATGGAGGCGGGAGAGGCTCCTGCACCACCTCTGCACTCACCAGTCATGAGCTTGGCTTCTGGCTGAGCAGTGCTACGCCTGTGGGAGAGCACTGACCACCAGGAGGCAGTTTTTGCATTGAGCGCGTCATAGCAACTGGTCATTCCCAGCTGTTAGGGTCAGTTTGCATATTATCCTTTTATTATATAGGATAATAAGAAAGCATATTTTGTGTGGTTTACCAATGATCTTCAAAATATATTGACAAAGAGAAGAGCATTAGGGACTTCTTCTATTTCTAGAATTTTATTTTCTACTAGAGGCCTGGTGCATGGATTTGTGCACTAGTGGGGTCCCTCAGCTTGGCCTGGAGGGATCAGGCCAAAACCAGTTCTCTGACATCCCCTGAGGGGTCCCAGATTGCAAGAGGGTTCAGGCCAGGCCGAGGGACCCCACTGGTGCATGGAACACTGATGTATGAATCCATGCTCTGGGCCTCTAGTATGTATATAAGATCTTTGGTTAATCTCTTCCCGCCCTGCCCCCTCCCCCCTGCCTTCTGAGATTCATCAGTGTGTTCCATTTTTCCATGCCTGTGGTTTCCATTCTTGCATTGAGTGTCTGCCCCCTGGTGGTCAGTGCCCATCATAGCTACCAGTCGGTTGGTCCCTTAGGCTTTTATATATATAGACTAGAGGTCTGGTGCACAAAATGTAGGATAGGGTGGGGTGTCCCTCACCTTGACCTGCACCCTCTCGCAGTCTGGGAGCCCTCGGGGGATAGATACAACTGCCATGGATGCAGGAGAGGCTCCAGCCACTGCCACTGTGCTCACCAGCCTTGAGCCCAGCTTCTGGCTGAATGGCGCTCCCACTGTGGGAGCACACTGACCACCAAGGGGCAGCTCCTGTGTTGAGCATCTGCCCCCTGCTGGTCAGTGCACGTCACAGCAGTTGGCGGTGGCGGTTCTGTGTTTCGGTTGATTGGCATATTAGCTTTTTATTATATAGGATGGTGCTTCTTGTAGCCATGTAAGGGAACTAAGATAACCAAACATGAATAACATACATGAGCTGGTGCACTAATTCATTCAAGAAATATAGATTGTGCTGCCATGGTGTTCCAGGAAGGAATGCAGTAGGTCCTGAGGTACAATGCCCATGTGACATTCCAGGGAGCTATTAAATAGACAGGTTGAATATCCTAGTCTGCAGCTGAACAGAAAGAACTGGAATGAAGATATAAATTAGGCAGTCATAGGATATGCATGGTATCTACTCGATAACAGCGAAATATTAAAATTAACCATTTCTCCGAGACAGGCTAAGCCACGCCCACCAGTCAATCAGAGCGGCTGTATGCAAATTAGCCCAGCCAACATGGCGGCCGCCACTCACGGACCTGAGTAAACAGCCCTTTCCATTGCGGCAGGAGCGAAAGTGAAGCTGTGCCCCTCAGCTCAGCTCCGATTAAACTGCCTCTAGCGAAACACAGCTTTGAAACAATGTAACAATCATAGAATCCTCGGGAGCTGAAGGAAAGAGCAGCTCGGGCCTAACCAGTAAAAGTAACAATTGTTTCATTATAGACGCTGCCAGGTGAGGCAGAGGAGGCTTCGTTAGTTAGAAGACCACCTTAAAGGAACAGTGTATCAATTATAGAAGATAACCCCAGGCCTTCAAGGAACAGCATCAATTATAGGAGAAAAAACTCCAGAAACCTGCATCCAGCCAGCCTTGCTGGGACGTTGGTCAATGGGAGTTGTGGGCAGCCTTAAAGCCTCTCACCCAGGCTGGTCAGGCACGCCAGCAGGTGGACATCCCCCGAGGGGTCCCAGACTGCGAGAGGGCACAGCCCAGGCTGAGGGACCTCCCGAGTGCACAGAGCGGCTGCAGGGCGGGACAGCGCAGGACCCAGGACCCGTGATGGGAAAGAGGCGGCAGGGTTGGAGGGCACCGGGAAGCGGGTAAGAGGCGGCAGGGGGGAGTCT